>WSYH01001728.1:0-65569 GCA_036426205.1 Ascaphus truei
AAACTAAGATGTATAGAAAAGAGAACTCTAGAAATTCCTTGCTCAGGGCCAACAGTGCACATCCCCGACCCCTTATCAGAGGTATTCCGAAAGGACAATTCCTTAGACTTCGGAGACTCTGTTCAACAGATCAGATATTTTTGACCCAAGCAGAAGAACTATCAGAGAGGTTCAAACATAGGGGTTACAGAGAGGAAGACATTAAAAATGCATTTAATCATGCATTAAACATGGATAGGTCAGCACTTTTGAAACAAACTAAGTCTAAAAATGAAAAAAACTCACACCAACACATTAAATCAACTGAAGATTCACCTCTATTTATCACCACTTTCTCTAGGCAGGCACAACAAATCAGAGCCATTTTGACAAAACATTGGGGTATACTAAAATTAGACAAAGACCTGGATAAATACATACAAGATCAACCAAGAATGGTTTTTAGGAGGGCTAAAACCATTGGTAACAGAATTTCCCCCAGTCTATTTGATCCCAATAAAGAGATTAAAAAAAACAATATCAAAGGTTTCTTCAGTTGTGGTAATTGTAAAATGTGTAGATACGCTTCCCCTATGAAACAGATCAAAAATGTACATACAAAGAAAAACTACAGCCTATGTTCCCTGATGACGTGCAATACTAAATTCATTGTTTATGCACTTACAGTAGATGCACATGTGGCAGCTCATATGTGGGCAGGACAATTCGCCCACTTAGAGAGAGAATCACAGAACACGTCAGAACTATTAAGAATAGAGATGAAAGATACCCTGTTGCACGTCACTTCTTAAAATGTCGGTTTGGTTCCATACAGAATTTTACATTTAGTGCGATTGAACACATACGTCTCCATGCCCGAGGAGGAGATAGAGAGTCTCTTCTAAATCAAAGAGAGATGTACTGGATTTATGCCCTTGGGACACTGGAACCCAGGGGCATGAATCTAGACTGGGAACACAAGCATTTCCTTGTATAATGGGTTAAGATTTCTCACATCTTTCAATGTATCACATTTTTTGTACTGTTATACATATTGTCTGTATATTAAAATGTTTTACAATGCAAATTGTTTACCATAATGTACTTTCGGACAAGCAATAGATTTATGTTTCAATCTTTGATACGGGACACTGGTTGATGTCTATAGCCTCTTTAATGAGATATATGCTATAGAAGCTTTGATCCCACAAGTTGGCATTATACATTTATACACTCTGTTCAGTAGAAATTGAATATAATTTTTCTTTTTTCTTTCATACTGTATGTCCGTACATTATTTAGACATTTTTGCATTGTATATACTTACCAACAGACATCATGTTGTTCTGTCCACTTATCTATTTGTTATATCATATGATTGATTTCTAAGTAGGGTATAAATATTCTGCACGTTTCAATGTGTCAGCTGATACTTCTCAGGTGTACTATGAGACCAGATATAAGAATAATGGACAACAGCATTGATTCATGGTTCAATACAGAGGATGTTTTGCGTTTATTGATGTGTACAGTTCATTTTGAATACATACTAATACTGAGCTATATGCAAGACTGGCATTCGCTCAGACAGCTTGATTAATCATTGAGGTATTTGTTTCTGCATTATGTAAATTTGCTAATAGATATTATGTTGTTCCGTCCATTTATCCGTTTGATACATTATACCATTTTCCTAAATTCAATATATGCCTTAATCTGCCAAGTACCAAACAGTTTCACCATTTCTTGATGGTTTTATATTTGTGTTTTTAACCAGTAATAGCTTTATGCTGTAGTTGTTTTAAATAGTTCACACTGTGTTTTGTATATAATGTTATGCTCCCATTTAACATACGGCTTCCCATGCCACAGCTCACAGGGGAGGCGAGTTCCCAGTCAGACGTCCCGTTGGTTGCTGTGTCCACCAATGGGTTGGTCTCTCTGAGTAACCCGCGCGAGATTTGGGCCCCGTGACATCATAGCTGGGGGCGGGAGCTTCAATATGTAATGGGGAAGTATGCAGACGCGAATTCACTCTTTGACAAAGGGACGCAGGTCCCGAAACGCGCCAGAGTTACCATATACTCCGTTTGACCACCCAATATATTATTTTTATTACTTAAACTGGTTTGCAGCCCCCACTGTTTGCATGGCTGTGCTCCGCCACTGGACCCCATGGGACTACTCTTTCTTCATATGCTTCCGACGTGACGCACGCATCAATCAAGGACCGAGCTACTATTCAAGTGAGTTCTTCACAAAGACTGTTTATTATGGTATGTACCTTTGTTTGCTGGGGGTTTATACAGGACCTTTATGGTATATATGGAGATCTGTGTTAGCCCTCCAGCAATACTAGTACACTCCTATGCTTATACCATCCAAGTGAGTCTCACATAGCATTTATGTATGCTCCGGTGTCTTGGCTATATATCACTGTTATTCTGAGTATATACATATGCCCCTAGGACAGCTGAGCCCTGAATATTGGGATAATATCCCTTACCTACAGCCTAATTAGCACAAAGAATATAAAGTATCAAATGACATACAAGACCCAATCTATAGTCAATCCAGCATAATTACTAGGTAAATTCAAATACGCAAGTATATATATGGGTGTACGCAGTGTGGCCAAATAGACCCAACTCCACAGTTGCCAAGTGAAACACATATAATCATACAGTACATGACCACATCAATTGAAAGTCAATATAGTTAGATTTCCATTATCACACTTAATAGCTGTACCACAGATGTCCTGTTAGACAAAGCTATCTGTTAGTTACCCTCTTCGGCATAAAAGCGCTAGATCTGTAACATAAGAGGGTAAATGTAGCAGCCAGGTGTATCCCTGTGTGTGATACTACGTTACCAGCCCCAAGCCAGCACTGCATATGTCTCACGATCCAACACCCTCAGAGACGCCAGCGTGGTATACTAATATTGGATTTCCTCTACTGTGTACCACCCACTGCTATCACATACTGTAATAGGTGTGTGTTGAGGATATTAATCTCACTATTTGAGCCTTATCTCATCATCTGACTCACACCTGTTTGGTCTCGCTAATCTACACCCCATAGGGGATTTTAGTAAATTGTTTGTTTTGTAATTTTAAATCGTCGTGGTTGTTATAATAAATATTTATTATTTTTTGATATATATGTTTTGGATTATTGGTTTTGTGAGCTCTGACTCACTTTAGTGTGTCATTAGGTAGTGGTGATTTTACCTCACTAAATGGGACAATTGGTATCCCAGGCTATTCTAGCTATTAATACTACTCTGAATGCAGCTAACTGGGTTCTTTTCGTTATCCTAGAGTTAACGTGTTGTTTTATTTCCTTGATACTATATGTATTTTTCTTGATTGTTTGTTCAATTCTTGTTTTTTTTTGTGTGATGGATTTTTTTTAATTCTGGCTTATTTTGCGTGTTTGCTTTGTTTAATTATTATTTATTGGGGTGTTTGCTTTAATTTATTCTGGTTTATTTTTGTTGATTTTTTTTTTAATTATTGTTTATTCTTATTGATTGATTTTTTTTATTCTGGTTTATTTTTGGTGATTTTTTTTTGATTGTGGTTTTATTTTGGTGATTTCATTTTTTTAGGTTGCTTATTGACTGCCATAGTGGCTAATCCTGCCCATATTATATGGGCATGATGACTATACCACTGTGCCAATCAATGGATAGAGGGTGGGGGTAGTTGCCCTGGGGAGGGTGGTTAAGCCACCTGTGTGGGTAACGGGGTTAACCCCTTTATTACTTTAGCGGTTACTAACCACTAAATTAATTAAGGGGTTAGGGACTATTAGATTGTACTTTTGATTGTTGTGTTGCTGCAAATAGAGGACAAAGACGGGGAGGAAGATGATGACGGCTTTCATCCTGGCAGGAGAAAGTAGAAGTTTTATTTACTTTATGCTGGCTGGATAATATTTTATTTGGAATGGGCAAATAATCTATCTGGATAATAGTCATTTTGCTCATTACTGTCATGTAATGTAATGGTTGTTGGGGGTAGAGGTGGTGCCCCTTCCTCACCATTGGGGTTATCTTTGCTCCCATTGAGGGCATACATAACCACACTGGCAATGAATGGGTGTATTGGCTAGAATTTTGTTTTAATGTTTATTGTGGGTAGAGGGGGTGGGTGAAAGTGGTATTTGGCCTACGGTTGGTGTTTATGCCTAATGGGTGGGTAGCGAAAAGGGTTAACCGCTAAGGTAATGAAGGGTTAACTCCTTCCGCAACCCCCCACACCCACCGCAAGGCCTAAGAACCCACCACTGACCAAAAACCATTGAAGGGAAGTTAACATGATTTATAATGCATCAGTAAGACCACACCTTGAATATGGAGTACAATTTTGGTCACCACACCTTAGAACAGATATTATGGAACTAGAGAAAGTGCAGAGAAGAGCAACCAAATTAATAAAGGGGATGGACAATGTGACTTATCAGGATAGGCTAGCTAAATTAGATTTGTTTACATTAGAAAAGGGGCGTCTAAGAGGGGATATGATAACTATATTCAAATATATTCGGGACAATACAAGGAGCTTTCAAAAGAACTATTCACCCCAAGGATAGTACAAACGATACAGGATCATCCCTTAAGGTTGGAGGAAAGGATTTTCACCAGCAACAAAGGAAATACTTCTTTACAGTAAGGGCAGTTACAGTGTGGAACTCATTACCCTTTGAGACTGTGATGGCAATACAATAGATATCATAAATAAAGATTGTATATCTTTTTAGAATGGAATGCTATACAGGGATATACCAAATAAGTAAACATGGGAAGGATGTTGATCCAGGGAGAAATATTTAGAGTCAGGAAGGAATTTATTTTTCCCCTTATGAAATATAATTTGGTGATATTTCACTGGGGTTTTTTGTTTGCCTTCCTCTGGATCAATATACTTGAAGTACAAATATAGGATTAAGTATCTGTCGTCTAAATTTAGCATAGGTTGAACTTGATGGACGTATGTCTTTTTTCCACCTCATCTAGAATGTAACGTTTTAACTATGTAACTACTGTATGTAACTCCTGAATTTCAACTTCAGGTTAAAACTCTTTCATCTGCAGAAATGAGAATGTTCTCAGGATTGGATGAGCGAGCAAAAAAATGTTTTTTTTTTATGGTTGGGCATTTGCCCTTTTTTCAAATTCATTGCTGGTGGCTTCGACCCTTCAGATGCATTTGATGGCTTCGACCTTTCAGATGCATTTGATGACATTCATCCTGCCGGGGGTAAGTAATCATTTTTGTTATTTTTCTATTGCAACATTGAATGCCAAAGTGTCAATCAAGACCACCCATTGAGGGGCTAACCATCGGGTTGGGGTAGCAGGAACGTTAACCCCTTATTTACTTTTGCAGTTAGTAAAGCATTTCTTAGCAATACTTTGCTAGCCACTAAGGTGGTCAAGGGGGTAATTATTGTATTTTAAAATGGTTAATCTTTTTTTATTATACTTTACCATTGATTGACAATGTGGGTATCTAGCCCCCATTGAAAGGGCCTAGGTAGCCACAATGAAAATGAATGAGTTTATGGTTAAAATGTATTAAACTTTAATTTTAAATGCATTGACGTATTTCTACATTTGTATTTTTGTGTGGAATGCGCAAAAGCACTATTAGCCATATTTACTGCTGCGGCAGCTTTTAATCTAACGTTTGCCTGGAGCTGGCCGGGAGCGCCGTGGGTCTGCTGTCCGTTTAAAAACGGATTTTCCAGCGCGGCGGCCGCTTCAATAGATAAGCGCTAATGGCGCTTACTATTGAAAGCGTCCGAGGCGCGGGAAAACCGGCCGGTTCTCGGCCGAAGATAGCCGCGCCCCCGCGCTATTTTTAAAATGCGGGGGCAGCCGCATTAGGTTTAGCCCGGTCGCCTCTGTAGATGTTATAATGAAACATCATCCAACTTTGAAAATGGAAACTCATTTAGGAATTGAGATTCAAAGGTGTTTTTCCTCCTGAAACTAGGACACAAAACTGAACTGAAAATGCAAATAAATGTTTCTCTCCGTTTAAATGAGGAGAACGTGAGAGATCAGAGTCATTTAACTGCCATCTAAAGGTTCATTAATCACAGTAACTGACAGAGGTGCAACGTTTTCTGAAATAATGTAATTGTATCACTTGTGTGTCATGTTGCTGTACATATCACGTGAGTATGTGTGTAAGACATTAGGGTGTAAGAAATGGGGGGTTATACAGGGAAGCGCAATGAGGCTGAAAGTTGGAAGTGTTTCTATGCTTTGAGACCATTTGGCAATCTTCAGATCTTCATGTTAACGTTATTACAATAAGTAGACTGATGGATGTTAATAAAATATCCTCTCTTTCATTTTCTCTAAAGGCTGCGCTGCAGACGTGGTTTTAAGTCAGAAAGATTCGGAAATTGGCCAAGTTGGGAAGTCCATTAAGTTACAGTGTGTGGTCAGTGGGTATAACATTAATGATAACCACATGCACTGGGTCCGTCAGGCTCCCGGGGGAGGCTTTGTCTGGTTGGCAGCTTTTAGAACCGGTCAAACAACTTATATAGGAGAGAATTTCAAGGGGAGAGTCACCCCCTCCACCAGTGGATCCACTGCTCTGCTGAACA
Source organism: Ascaphus truei (assembly GCA_036426205.1). NCBI lineage: Eukaryota > Metazoa > Chordata > Amphibia > Anura > Ascaphidae > Ascaphus > Ascaphus truei. Next base: position 6,612 of record WSYH01001728.1, read on the forward strand.
TTGACAGGTTAATGGGATCTGACTCTGCTACATACTTCTGTGCCAGGGACACAGTGAGAAACCCTTATCTGGCCCATGTACACAATCTGCCCAGCAGCTGTTACATGCAGCAGATGGTCGCAGAATAATATAGGATGTGACAAGCAGTCTCCCCAAGTCCCAAGGGAGACACCAATCTAAAGTACATACAGATATACTGTAGCCTGTCTGTATGTTTGGTTTTCCTTAACTAAAGTCCAGACAGCAATCGTTTTGTTTTGGAGATGTAACCAATATATGTTGCATTTAGTTGTAGCCATCTGGAGTCAGTTGTTCGTATTTCTATTCACACCTGATTTTACAGGATATGCCGGACATATTTCGGATTTCTTTGTTTGAAGTTCAATGTCTACCCACTAGATGGCACACTGAATGTGTTAAATTAGTCTACTCTATGTATGTCGCCTACTGTAAGTCTCAGGCAGGTGCAAGAATGACACCGCATTATACTGCAATTCGTTACAATTGCTTATTGTGTAATGGCCTTCACCATTCAAGACCTTATCAAAATTTGGTCGTTTTATATATTTTGTTGCAAAACGCAACATTTCAATGTCTTCAACTTTTACTTGGAGTTTCTGGTGACTCCGTTTTCGTGAACTGAGAAAAAGTGCAATATCAATTGCTGTAGGGAAACAAGATTGTAGTTTACATTATCTAATTTATTCCACAATTAATGATACAGCAGATAAGAAAGCACTGTATCAGACATATATGAGTATCTCAATGCCAATTATGAATACTTTAGTGCACCGGTTATGCTCACCACAAACCTGGACCAGGCCATGGGGCTGAGGTGGGGATAGATATACACCGACCTTAGACCACGAAGCCGGATCCGGGTTGCGAGTTCCGTGGTCAAATGTAGCCCGGTCAGGATTAGAGAAGGTCGAGTTATCGGTAGACAAGCCAGGGTCAGGGCAGGGGGCACAGGAGCGAAGGTCACGGTCACGAGCTGAGGTCTTCATCAGGAAAACAAAGGAAAAAGTCGCTTCAGTGTAGAGAGCAGGAACTGGAACTGCACTGCTTCAGCGCAGAGAGCAGGAAACAGGAACTGGGGATCCAGTGCTTCAGCACAGACCAGCACCCCCTAGCCGGGTACAGCTGAGAGTGGTGGAGGCCACTGGAAGGTCACTGGGAACAGGAACTGCAGACAGGACAAGAAACACAGAGGGCTTCAGTGTAACTGCTTCAGCGCGGTGGAGTCTGCCAGTAGCACAGAGGATCCAGCACTTCAGCACAGAACAGCATCACCTAGCCGGGTATAGCTGAGAGTGGTGGAGGCCACTGGAAGATTATTGGGAACAGGAACTGCTGACAGGACAAGAAACACAGAGGGCGTCAGTTTAACCGCTTCAGCGCGGCGGAGTCTGACAGTAACTAGGAGCTATGGCAAGAAGGCCAAGGCAGGCCAAACAGAGGTATTGTGGCAAGCACAGTTACTTGAGAAAGTCTATGTTCAGCCATGAGAGAAAGGAAGAGCCCAGTATTAAAAGGTCGGGGAGCCAATCAAAGGACAGGGTTGTGAGGAAATTCCTCCAATGATGGATCACAGAGACAGAGCTGCACAGGGGCATCCGGGCTGCAGTGATTGCAAGCACAGGTGATATTGATTGCAGGTTCAGACAGGGGTTTGTCTGGAAACACTATAGCTCTGTAAGGATGAGTTCCAGCCAAACCCAGGAGTGGATTCCTTACAGTACCCCCCACCCCCCCCACCCCCCTTCAGGCGAGAACTCCGGGCAAGCAGGATCACTCAGAGATTTGGGTGACATAGAATTGTTTCTGAACTGTCTTTGGTGGGGAGTAGACCCGTAATCCAGCAGTTCATTGGCGAGTACCATCTTTAGACATGAGAACGGTGGTACTGCAATTCTTGGCATGCAGAAAGTATCACAAAACTATTTGGGAATCCAGAGGTGTGGCAAAACAGGAGGTTCCAGAACAGGAACCTGAGAAGGGCACAAGCCAGGTGCCCCGTCCCCAGTAATAGTCCCAGAGTACAAGACAAGACATACCGATTGTTGGTCGGATGTAGCAGAGAGACATTCTGGAAGAGCAACAGTGTTGCTCAAACAAACAGGCAGGTGTTTGTGAGAATCTTTTGCTCCAAAAGAAATCCAGTCACTGAGTAGCGAGGGCAGAGGGCGGGAGGGTTCACTAAAAGATACTGATAGAGTTCTTTTGTTAATGTCCAGGCCCGTTATCCCTAGTAAGTTGAGTGTGCTGGTAGGAGTGTTTAAGTAGTTTTCTGCCATGGTGCTGGCAATCAATAGGAGGCCAGCTTCCCTGGGCATATGGGGTTTGGAGAGGATCAGGTCCGAAGTCAGTGCATCCGCAGAGGATGCAGTAGGCACCAGGGAACAAACAGAGAGAAGCATGCCTGTACCCACAGTGGGGGCAGAAGAAGGAGGGACGGGCACCCCGGGCAAGCCAAGGAAGTTCAATGGGGGTATTTCAATCTTTGACAATGACAACAAGGAGTCCAGAGGGAAAACATCAGGCACCACACAGGAACCCGTGGATATTGAATCTGCTTGAAAAGAAAGAGAGCTTGGATCAGTACAGATTTTATCCGGTACAGCGGGAAGTTGGGTGAGTGGTAAGCCTGACTGAGGAATGGAAGTCTTGGAGTTAGAACTGGGTACTTCAAGCACTGAGAAAAAATCAGGACAACACGAACTTGACTTTGGAGTGGAAGTCCCAGACTCAATGACTTCACGTGATAATGTAGAGGAAACAGTGCAGAATAACTCTGTTTGGAAAACAGGGTCCTTTGAAGCAGTAGATACATTCGGTACTAAAAAAACCTCCCTGGGAGGTAACCTTGAGTTTGAAGCAGTAGTTATGAAGTCCGTAACAGATACCTCAAATAATGTGAGAGAAACAGTGAAGTATAAATCCGTTTTGAACACAGGGGCCTTTGAATCTGTAGATACAGTACATCCGATACTACAGAAACCTCCCTTGGAGGTAACCCTGAGTTCGCAGTAGCAGCCATGCAGTCTGTAGCGGATACCTCAAATAATGTGGAAGAGTCAGTGAGGGACAGTATTGTCTGATGAGTGGGAATCCCAGATTCAGAGATTGCATGAGGTACTGTGGGGGGAGTAGGAAGAGTAGAACTATTCTTTGCTGTGGGAATTTTAGAGTCCATAGCTGTGGGGGGCTGTAAAGAAAAAGGTTGAGACGAAGGCAGGAATTTAAAATGACTGAGAAACAGAAGTGGTTACCCTAGGTGTAGCAGAGGGTTTAGCAAAAGAGACTTTAGCATACTGGCTCATGGCTAAGTCGAGAGCTCTTTCACCCCGGGCCTGCATTTTGGAAAAGGTCTCAGGGGACCTAGTAGCAGGGGCCTTTGGGTCAGTCACGGGGAGCTCAGACATGGCAGGAGGATCAGAGAGGGCTGAATATGCCTTGAAATCTAGGGTTTTAGAACTAGCAAGTGTTAAAGCAGGCATAGCATGGGAGTCAGGGAAAGGGGAAGTTTCTTTTTTAGCTTAGTAAGATCAGCTTGGGGATCCCAAGAAAAAGGGGGTTTAGTGGGAGGCTTTTCAGCAATGATGGACTGTGACAGGGCAGCCTAGCTGGCCTGAGGGCAATCCATCTGTCTCACGCTCTGGTGTGAGAGTGTAAACCATCTTCCAGACTGGGTTGTTTTGTCCCACAGGGTAAGGGTTTAAGGCAGGGCTGGGTTTTCAGATAGGGCCGGTGTAGGCGGACGCTCACAGAGGTATGCAAGGGAGACTGATTATAGTGAAAATAAATAAGCCTTTTATTGCGCCTTTTCCTTAACATCAGGAAACCATCCAAACAAGGGGTAAACAAAGCTTCTATTCACTTGGGAGTATTTCTAGTGAAATACTATGCAGTTCACAACTCCCTTAGATAAGCATGTCTCCCAGCCCCAAAAATATAGCATGAAATGAACAGATATAAAAAGTCTTGTAAATAAAAGTATTATCTGTTCCTTGTGGTTTGGGGGGAAAATCTTCTCTGTCCCTGGTTGCTACCTTTTCTTCAGGGTTTGTCAGCATTCAGGTTTAGAAGTTTCCCCTGTGTCTTGAAAGCAGCTCTGCTGTTTCTTCTGGCAGTGCTCAAGACAAGTGTCTCCAAGTTCAGCTCAGGTGTGAGCTAAAGAGTCTCTCTTCCTGTCTCAAAAGACAGGCTTTTCTAAGCCATCTAATCAGGCAGGTGGTGTTTGTTAGTTGACTACCAGCAGTTAACCACCACACTGCTGGATTAGAGGCACATTACCTGAATAGGGATAACTCCCCTGTTACAGCCGGGTTTTCAGACAATGTCAGTCTTTCAGAGAGGGACCGGCCTAAAACCACCTCAGCGGGGTCCGAGTTTGTTGGGCTGAACATAATGTAACAGTTATGCTCACCACAAACCTGGACCGGACCGCAGGGCTGAGGTGGGGATAGATATACACCGAACTTAGACCACGAAGCCGGACCCTTGTTGCAAATTCTGTGGTCAGGATTGGAGAAGGTAGAGTTATCGATAGACAAGCCAGGATCAGGGCAGGCGGCACAGGAGCGAAGGTTGCGGTCACGAGCTGAGGTCATCATCAGGAAAACAAGGAAAAAGTCACTTCAGCGTAGAGAGCAGGAACTGGAATTACCGCTTCAGTGTAGAGAGCCGGACACTGGAACTACGCCTCTTCAGCGTAGAGAGCAGGAACCGGACCTGTGCCGCTTTAGCGCAGAGGGCAGGAAACAGGAACTGGGGATCCAGTGCTTCAGCACAGAACAGCACCCCCTAGTCGGATACAGCTGAGAGTGGTGGAGGCCACTGGAAGGTCACAGGGAACAGGAACTGCAGACAGGACAAGAAACACAGAGGGCTTCAGTGTAACCGCTTCAGCGCAGCGGAGTCTGTCAGTAACTAGGAGCTATGGCAAGAAGGCCAAGGCAGGCCAAACAGAGGTGCTGTGGCAAGCACAATTACTTGAGAAAGTCTATGTTCAACCATGAGAGAAAGAAAGAGCCCAATATAAGAAGGGCGGGAGCCAATCAAAAGACAGGGATGTGAGGAAATTCCTCCAATGACGGAGCACAGAGACAGAGCTGCACAGGAGGCATCCGGGCTGCAGTGATGGCAAGCAGAGATGATATTGATTGCAGGTTCAGCACCTTGATATAGAGCGCTCCGCTCGAAACGCGTTTGTGGGGGCTCTTGGGCTTGTTTGTATTTTGATGTCTTGATCCATTAAAAATTTTCTTTCATGGGATACACACTCTCTTGCAGTTTTTTCTTTTTTCTCTGTGCACAGTAGTGCTCCAACTCTCCCTCGTTTGTCTTTCTGGAATCCATGGAAAAACGGAGGCACACACCAGAGGAGGAATTTCACTGAAGACCACACAGATGTGATTAATTTACTCTTGTAGACCTTTCACTGTTCCACATCGATGTACATCTGACTGGAAACTAGCTAGTGGGAGTTGTTACTTATCCTATAGTGGAACTCCATCCAGCTACTCGATTTATAGTGGACTTAGGTGTTGATCTACATGTGATCATTGGTCTGTTCAGTTATGTGATACTCCAAGGACTTACACAGTGAGGAATTCGTTCATTCAGGCTTACACTAGCCATTGATCTTTGTTCAAGAGCACCATATATCTTTTTTCTACGCTTCTCTGATTGCAGGTTCAGACAGGGGTTTGTCTGGAAACACTATAGCTCTGTAACGATGAGTTCCAGCCAAACCCAAAAGTGGATTCCTTACATTTAGGTATTCTGTTGACTCAAGTAAATGGAAAAGTTAGTGCGCTTTACTTTGTCAATGAATGATTGCTTCATTTGTATCCCCCCCAATCCGGGTATCACAGGAGGTTTTGGGGAATTGGAACCATCCTTTGTGAATATGTTTGATCATGGCAACTTCAGAAGGAGAAGAAACGGGACCAACAGATTGAATCATACTTCGCAATCTCGCAATCAGACATCTGAAAATCATCGTGAACAGCAGCCCCAACCTGATGATACCTTGGCAGGTCCATCTGTTAACCTGGGCATACCTGAATACTATCTACAGCAGTCGAACTTTGATTTTACCTATAATGCTCTGTATAGATAACTATCCGGATATGATAATGCCGAATATCGCCCGCATCAGCAAGGTTGGCAAGCTTGGCAAGAATTCTAATGAAGGTAAATATAATATAAAATATGTCGTTAACTTTTGTGCCCTATGAAACAAATAGCCTGTATACTGTAGTTTAAGTATCCATTTTTTTACAGAATTGATAGCGTGCTAAATCAACATCCAACATCCACAGCACACAGCCATCAGATGATGAGGATGATGACGTGAGATGTCGAAAAATCAATATATTACTGCCCTTTTATAACTTTTCTACGCTTTTACTCACTTTTTATAAATATTCTAATTCACGCGTGTTTTGCAACTGTGCTTACTAGTCCACAGTATTGTGTATCGGATAGATACTGTTCTGTGCATGAAATATTACCCTGTTGAGTAAAAAATTCACACTGAAATGTTTCCTGCTTATTTCCCCTCACATAACTGTACCGTGAGGGGGTGTTAATGGATCACGCTGTGCAGCAAGTCAGCCAAACATCCTCTCACATTCATTACAAGATCAGAACGTATGGTTTGTACCCCAGTTCTGAAGTACTGAAGAACTCTCCATTTTGACACCTCGGAAAGAATTAACTTCGTGAGTTTTAACCACAGCAAGCAAGTTTATTAAAAATAGCATTCAAAGACACTGGAGAGTACTTCAAATGGACACTTCACTGAGCACCATCTGTTAGAGTCAACCAAGGTTTGCATATACATGAGGGGAGAGCATAAAAAATCTACAGAGGCAGCAACGAGTATCAGAATACTTGCCTTTGAAAATCTGGGGCAATCTCCCAGTAATGCTGCAACATTTCTGTGACATTTCTGCAAACAGACTAATGGCCCATCGGATTAACACAGTGGGGGTCCCTGGCAGTCCCATTGAAACTGAATGACACTGCCAGGGACCCCCGCTGTGTTAATCCAATGTGCTATTAGTCTGTCTGCAGAAAGTCACAGAAATGTTGCAGCATTACTGGGAGATTGCCCCAGATTTTCCCAAGCAAGTGTTCGGATACTCGTGGCTGCATCAGTACTTATCACTGTAGATGATAAAAAATATTATAGGACCACACATTTTATGAGCAGTTTTACATCTGGATGTTTTAAATGCTTTGGGTGCTCAGTCTGCAATAGTCTCAACGCAGGTAGCAAATTTTTCCACCCCAGGAGCGGACACAAATATTAAATAAAACACAGGATAACATGTACATCTATCAACATAGTGTAGCCGGGCTCCCCTTGCCCGCATTTATTGTTGTCGGGTGGGAGGGTTGCAGCAGGGCAGGGAACGCTCCGGTATATCGGAGGTTCCACGATATCAGGGCGCCGCCATGTTGAGGGTGGGCGCAGGCGTAGAAGGTGTGGAGCTGGAGGTCGCGCATGCGCGGGCATAGCTACCAAAGCCCGCGAAGGAGGAATAGTTCCTACAGGGTGGAGCATAGGGAACTACGAGTCCCAGCTGCCCCCGCGAGACCATGTGATGCCAGGGAACCAATTGGGTGGTTGGGATAGAGGAAAGAAGGAAGATATAGGGTCGGGGTGCGTGCACGTTGCTCAGAGCTAGCGGGAGGAGGAAGTAGACAGAGCTCCAGGTGTAGGGAGGCATTCAGCCCCTACCTAGGCCTTATATCCAAGGCCCAGTTAGGCCCTGAGTCTCCTTATAGTGGAGCAGAGATAGGGACTGTCCCTAGACAGGTTCCGGTTCCCCTTATTGTGCCGTTCAGTGATCACTTAAAGAGACAGTGTCTAACTAGCAGGAGGTCTGGGCTCAGACCCTGCTACTGTTGCTGCAGTTCGTCTGGGTGGGATCGCCCCGGATGCCTATTGCTGGAGCCACATCGCATCTGACCCTTTGTGAAGATCCTTGGCAGGCCCGGGTACTGGAGTGCCCGGCAGGTAATCAACAAGTGCACCAACCATATCACCATTCATACAGGACATAGTGGCTGCACAGTCACCCATACATATTCGTTATCTCACTTGTGGGTGGGGGACATATTGTGTTGGGGTATTGGACACGGGGTGGGATCACCCGGTGAAGGAGGAGAAAGAAGCGTCCTGCGAGATGCAGTAGATAGTGTCTCCTCTAGGGAGGGACACCTGTTGATATATATATGAGCCTATGCAGACAAGTAAAGTCATTCGGTTGTTTATATGCTGTGTGTGTGTGTATTGGTATATAATTGTCCTGCGAGGAACCACTCCCTCTCTGGTGGGAGCCATCGCAGGTGGAGGCGCTGCCCCAAGTTCGAGGTATTATCTATTATTACATGTGCCCCAGGCTCTCCATGGCAGAGGCTTAGGCCCTGTGAGCCTACAGGTTATACAGCATATGGTAGCGGTCTGTGTACACTAGGAAACAGGGCTACATTTGGAGGCGCTGCTGAGATCTTAGACCTGGGGTGCCCCACGGCTATACACACACAGCCACCTGTTCACCATGGCCCTCCCCTCGCGTCAGAGAGTGCGCTATTGGGCACGGCAAATGCAAACGCCTGCCCGCCGCGTGGTGGCCGTGACCCAAGTACCTATGGCCTTGCCATTAGAGACATTGCAAATGGCCCTACGACAACTACTTGTTTTGCCAAAACCCACCTGGTAGACGTCGTCATAGATAAAGACGCTAAGTGGAACACCTTGCTAGTTGATTGTCGCCGAGATTTGGTGGTTCTCGAGCCCGCCGTTCCCCAATACCTGCAGCTTCCCAACTCCACGCCCGGCGGAAGACCCTTTGTCTACCCACTTCGAGACCCCCCCTTGGAGGGACTGGGTGACGATTGCCCTACCCTCACCTCTGCTCCCTACCCGGCTAGTGAAGTGGGCAGCTGTCGGTCAGGATTTAGATATCAACGGTCTAGCGTATCATAGAGAAGCTGGGTTGTGTAGTGAGATGTTGCAGAAGCTCAATGACAAGGTAGGCCAGTTAACCGCCCCACCCAGTTTACCTCCGTTAGTAGAAGCACTCACTCTGGCCACGCATTCTCAGAATTACCGGAACTTGAAGGCCTTCTTCAGGACCCTACCCGTCCCAAAGGGAGAAGATGGGATAGACCCCTGGAAGGAGCACACCCAGGGTGTGATGGAAGAATGGTCATGTACAGATTCCGTGAAATGTCATCGCCTCATGGAATGCTTGAGGCCCCCGGCGTCCACTCTGATCAGTATTCATCGAGAGCAGCATCCTGGCCTGACCTCTCGGATGATGGTTAATTCTTAACCGAAGCCTACGGCGTGACCGAGGATGATGGAGCCCTGTGGGCCAAATACTATGCCATCAACCAAAAAGATGGAGAAGACTTGTCTGCCTACATCCACAGAGTGCAAATTGCGTTAGGGCCCTTGCTTCACCATAAGTATGTAACAGCCTCGCAAATGGATGAATACCTCCGCAAGCAATACCTGTGGGGATCCAGTCCCAACCACCCTATTGCAAACATGATCCACGATAATCTCACTCGAGGGAGCCCCCCCTCGTTCACCAAGCTGTTACAACAAGTCAAAGAACATGAGGCACATCTAATGCTTCATTCTCCCCAGAAAGCTAAAGTAACCGTCAACTCCAAAAACAAAGGGGGTAATGAGAAAAAGGAAGACCCCCCGGATAAACCCGGGCCCGAGCAACCGAAATACTCCGGACGAACCTCGCCTCCGTACAATCGCCGCACTCGCCGAGGGATCTGTCCTGCTACAAGTGCGGGAAGAAGCAGCATATCTCCTATGATTGTCGGATGGGAGAGTCCCGTGACCGGAGCCCCTCGCCCAAGAAGTTCACACCTAATGCTATGGTATGTGGTGTCTACACGGCCAGCGGAGAGGACCCCATTCCCAACCAAAGTGCCGAATGTCCCAAGCACGAGAATAACCGAGTGGGGCCGGTAGCCCTTATACGGGTACTAGTAGACGGCATCTATTCCTCCGCCCTATTGAACACGGGATCTCAAGTGACCATCATATATCGAGGGTTCTATGATCAACACCTCCAGAATCGGCCACTGAAGTCGGCCGAACATATCAAAGTAAGAGAGCTAAGCAACAAAGACTACCCCATTGATGGCATAGTGACGGTGTCCCTGGAAATCCAGCATCTCAACACCGGGAAGTCTCACCCCATGAATGTAGATGCTCTGGTGTGTCCGGAACCCAAAGACCTACCTAAATACCCGATCATTCTGGGCACTAATGCGGACATTGACAAGCCATTATCAGGGCCTATTTGCAAGAAACCAATGAATTGCCCATGTCCAGTCTCCAGCTGCAGCTTGTCCAGACGAATCCGGGCCCCCCTCCTTCAGTCTCGGAAGACTATGGGCTGTTCTTCTGTGGCCGAGCGGGTCTAACCAAAATTTCACCCGGGGAGATACAGAGGATGCCCGCCTGGTGCGCATACGCTGAACGGGCAGACACGGAGCAGCTCTTTTCCCTAGAGAGTACGCCGCCAGCAGAGGATACCAGCTAGTACCTGAATTCCGGGATCGGCCGGCCGCCATCCCTCGCCGCATCTATGTGATGGTCCAGAATCTATCCCCATTCCCCATGGCCATCGACGCGGGACAAAGAAAAGGGAGAATTTATCCCGTCAGCTGAGTGGACGAAGCTGTGCAAGTCAATGCCACCCGAGTGGAACGCCCCGCTGCGGGGCTGGACTTCGACTTCGGCTCATCCGGGTTACCAGAGGAGTGGAAGGAGAGACTGCGAGTCCAATTGGAAGAGAGGCGAGATGTATTCTCTACCGGAGAGATGGATGTGGGGTGCAGCCGCAGTGCCCAACACACTATTCGGATGAATGATACGAAGCCGTTTAGGGAACGTTCCCGCCGGCTCGCTCCTAGAGACGTAAATGATGTATGGGTTGTCCTCCAAGAGATGGAAGAAGCCAGGATCGTCACGGAGTCACGAAGCCCTTACGCCTCACCCATAGTGGTGGTGAGAAAGAAGAATGGGACAGTGAGACTATGTGTGGATTACAGGACACTGAACAATCGGACGGTGCCGGACCAGTATAATCTTCCCCGCATAGAGGAAATCCTGAACGCCCTTCATGGAAGTAAATGGTTCAGTGTGTTGGATCTCCGGTCTGGCTACTACCAGGTACCCATGAGCCCGGAGGATCAAGAGAAAACAGCGTTCATTTGTCCACTGGGGTTCTATAAATTCACTCGCATGCCCCAGGATATATGTGGGGCCCCCGCCACCTTCCAACGGCTAATGGAGAAGACCTTAGGGGACTTAAACCCCCGAGAATGCCTAGTGTATTTGGACGACATCATCGTCTTTGGCCGAACACTAGAGGAACACGAAACTCGGCTCCTGAAGGTGCTTGACCGGTTAGCTCGAGAGGGGCTCAAGCTCTCTCTGGATAAATGCCAATTTTGTAGGACGTTTGTGACCTACGTGGGACACATAGTGTCCGTGGAGGGGATTGCCACTCATCTCGCTAAAATAGAAGCCGTAGTAAGCTGGCCCGACCCGATAATGTGGTGGAGTTGCGCTCGTTCTTGGGGTTCTGCGGGTACTATCGCAGGTTTGTGGAGGGATATTCCCGTCGGGCCAAAGCCCTCAACTGCCTCCTCAAAATATATCCCGAAGACACAGGCCTGAAGGCCACCCATGCCCGACAACCCTTCGGGGACAAATGGACCTCAGAGTGCGAGCAAGCCTTTGTGGACTTGAAGCAGAGTTTGACAGCGGCCCCAGTGTTAGCCTATGCCGACCCCGAACAACCTTATATACTACATGTGGACGCTAGCCTAAGCAGATTAGGGGCGGTGTTGCATCAAAAGTATTCAGAAGGATTGCGACCTGTGGCCTACATCAGTCGCAGCCTGACGGCCAGTGAGCAAAATTACCCAGTGCACAAGCTCGAGTTCCTTGCCCTGAAATGGGCCAACGTGGACAAACTTCATGACTATCTCTATGGGATCACTTTCGAGGTGCGTACAGACAACAATCTACTCACCTATTTCATGACTTCAGCTAAACTCGATGCGGCAGGACACCACTGGCAAGCAGCCCTCTTCAACTACAACTTCACATTGAAATATAAACCGGGTCCCTTGAACATTGGGCAGATGCTCTGTCTAGACGACCGGGGCTGGCCGCAACCCCCGACGACGACAAATGGGAAGAAATCCCGGGACCAGGGATGCGGGCCCTGTGTTGCACCGCCGCCATAGTAAATGATCAGGTGGCCTTCTCCGAATTAAGAGTGGCCGACTCCCTAGGGTGCGTGTCCAAAGCCATCCCGGAAGCATATAGGGACCCCAGGGGAATGCACGTTACCCCTGACAAGATCATAGCCTGGAAAGATATGGTGCGCTATTAGGTTCGCGACCCGGTAGTGGGAGCCATCCACTACGCTATTTGGAAAAACCACCCAGATCTCCTCAAACATGCCCCTGGCGATGTGGGGGGCATCCTGATGCGGGAAGCCGATAAATTCGAAATACAGAACAATTTACTATACCGAGTTGTAGAATACAGTACCATAACCACCCGAATAGGAGACAGTTAGTACTACCTAAAAAGTTACAATACCTAGTGTTGCGGTCCCTACATGATGAACATGGCCATCTGGGTGTCGACAAGACTTTTGGATTGGTGAGGGATTGGTTCTTCTGGCCAAAGATGAGAGAAGCCGTAGAGCATCACTGTCGGCGGTGTGTTCGGTGCATTCAACGAAAGACACTGCCCACCAGGGCCGCCCCAATGGGTCACTTGAAAAGCACTGGGCCCATGGACCTAGTATGCATGGACTTCCCATGTATTGAACCAAATAGCCGGGGCATCTGCAATGTGCTGGTCATCACTGACCATTACACGAGATATGCACAGGCCTTCCCGACGAAAGACCAAAAAGCTATCATGGTTGCTAAGGTACTCTGGGAAAAATACTTCATACATTATGGGCTTCCTCAACGACTACATTCTGACCAGGGCAGAGATTTTGAAAGCAACTTGATAAAAGAATTACTAAAAATCTTACACATTACTAAGTCCCGAACCACTCCCTACCATCCGGAAGGGGATGCATTGCCTGAACGATTCAATCGCACGTTACTGGACATGCTAGGTACGTTGACGGGAGTGCAAAAGGCTGAATGGAGCAGACATGTGGAAACATTAGTGCACGCTTACAACTGCACTAGACACGATTCCACTGGATTTTCTCCCTACTTTCTGATGTTTGGGAGAGAGGCTCGACTGCCCACGGGCAGACATACATCTGAGAGTCTCCACTGACGGAGTTCATAATGCCACTCACTTCAAATATGTGCAGAGGCTACAAGAGAACCTGCAAGAGGCCTATCAGCAGGCAGAAAAATCTACAGAAAAACTGAACGCAGGAAATAAGAGGCGTTATGATCACACGGTCAAACATACTGTAGAGACATTCAGCCGGGAGATGCAGTACTCCTTCGCAATTTGGGAGTACCTGGGAAACATAAGTTGGCTGACCGGTGGAGAGAAGGAGTGTATGAGATAGCGTCACAAATGCCTGGTCTTCCGGTCTATTGCATCAAGGACTCGGAGGGTTGGGTGAAGGTATGGCACAGAAATCATTTACTTCCTATCCCACAAGTAGAGGAGGGGGAAGTGGAATGGCCTTCAACCTCAATGGATGGTGAAATGACACGGGGTGAGAATGGTCTCGAGACCGACAATACAATTCATCATGAAGACCCTCAAGAGGGAACCTCTCAAAGGGGCCCTCAACAGTGAGCATCTCCCAGTGGAGCTACGGGTAAAGGGCTGGGGAGCATACGCCCAATGGGGTGGCTCCGGAAAATTCTACGTTGGACCCACAGAGTCCATGTTTTGTACCGTGTAATGATCATGTAGAGACTGTAACCCCCACAAGGGAAAAGGCTGAGCCTCAAGACCAGGATAGTCATTCTCCCGAGGGAGTGACTGAAGAACAGTTGAGGCGAAGTCAAAGAAATGGGCAACCTCCAATGAGGATGACCTATGATCAGTTCGGGGCACGCCATTATGAGGCTCAGCAGTGGGCTCGCAACCGAGTAAAGTCAGTGATCGTGATGTTCAGTGAGATGTATAATCTTATCTAGAGTGTGGAGGATGTCGGTATGTTATGCATTTTTCATTATATAATTGTTGTACCAGTTCAAAGGTATCGTCCAAGCGGGGACCGTTGGAATCCACAGTGGGGAGTATGTAGCCCAGCTCCCCTCGCCCGCATTTGTTGTTGTCGGGTGGGAGGGTTGCAGCAGGGCAGGGAACGCTCTGGTATATTGGAGGTTCTGCGATATCAGGGCGCCGCCATGTTGAGGGTGGACGCAGGCGCAGAAGGTGTGGAGCTAGAGGTCGCGCATGCGCGGGCATAGCTACCAAAGCCCGCGAAGGAGGAATAGTTCCTACAGGGTGGAGCATAGGGAACTACGAGTCCCAGCAGCCCCCGCGAGACCATGTGACGCCAGGGAACCAATCGGGTGGTTGAGATAGAGGAAGGAAGGAAGATATAGGGTCTGGGGGCACGCACGTTGCTCAGAGCTAGCGGGAGGAGGAAGGAGACAGAGCTCCAGGTGTAGGGAGGCATTCAGCCCCTACCTAGGCCTTATATCCCAGGCCCAGTTAGGCCCTGAGTCCCCTTAGAGTGGAGCAGAGATAGGGACTGGCCCTAGACAGGTTCCGGTTCCCCTTATTGTGCCATTCAGTGATCACTTAAAGAGACAGTGTCTAACTAGCAGGAGGTCTGGGCTCAGACCCTACTACTGTTGCTGCAGTTCATCTGGGTGGGATCGCCCCTGATGCCTATTGCTGGAGCCACATCGCATCTGACCCTTTGTGAAGATCCTTGGCAGGCCCGGGTACTGGAGTGCCCGGCAGGTAATCAACAAGTGCATCAACCATATCACCATTCATACAGGACATAGTGGCTGCGCAGTCACCCATACATATTCGTTATCTCACTTGTGGGTGGGGGACATATTGTGTTGGGGTATTGGACATGGGGTGGGATCACCCGGTGAAGGAGGGGAAAGAAGCGTCCTGCGAGATGCAGTAGATAGTGTCTCCTCTAGGGAGGGACACCTGTTGATATATATATATATATGAGCCTATGCAGACAAGTAAAGTCATTCGGTTGTTTATATGCTGTGTGTGTGTATTGATATATAATTGTCCTGCGAGGAACCACTCCCCCTCTGGTAGGAGCCATCGCAGGTGGAGGCGCTGCACCAAGTACGAGGTATTATCTATTATTACGCGTGCCCCAGGCTCTCCGTGGCGGAGGCTTAGGCCCTGTGAGCCTACAGGTTATACAGCATATGGTAGCTGTCTGTGTTCACTAGGAAACAGGGCTACAATAGTATATATTATTAAATGCCCGTGTGGTTTATTATATGTTGGAAAAACCAACAGAGTGCTCAAAACATGCTTCATCGAACATCGAAGTAAAATAAATGCCAAAAAGGAAGAAACTGCACTCATATTTCATTGCACAGAATTTAAACATAACGTTGCCACACTAAAGCTCATGGGCATAGATCAAGTTAAAAGGACAATCTCAGGTGCTGAAAAAGAAAAAGCATTAGTACAAAAATAAGCTTTTTGGACATTCACTCTAGATATTGTTTACCCTAAAGGGTTAAATGACTTTCTGTCCCATAGCAGCTTTTTAGATAGTAGGTAAGCACACATTAACCCCATCATGTTTGGATTTACAGTGTACAGTTTGACGGCCGTCAATACCACCAGATCCAGGGTACAGCTATGGGCACAACATGTGCACCTTCATATGCTAATCTGTACCTTGGCTGGTGGGAAGAGACGGTCGTCTTCAGTGAAGGTATGCAGGACTACACCCAATGGATTGATCTCTGGTGCCGCTATATAGATGATATATTCTTTCTGTGGCGCGGCACCAGAGAGTCATTGATCCAGTTTATTGCTACCCTCAATAACAACGGACTGAATCTACGGTTCACGTCTGACATTCAGACTGACAGTCTGACCTTTCTGGACATTGCCATCAGCAAAGATCCTAATGGTAACATTCATACCACACTACACCGCAAGGCTACTGCTACAAATAGCCTTCTATTGGCAAATACACACCACCCTAACCATTTAGTCAGGAACATCCCTGTGGGACAATTTTTACGTATCCGACGAAACTGTTCGACCCACAATGACTTCGAGGAACAAGCCAAAACACTTACAAGTCGTTTCCTCCAATGGGGGTACACCAAAGGCTGCATTAAAAAAGCCTACTTAAGAGCTAAACGTTCCCCACGTACCACTCTGCTATATGGGACTAATCAGACACCTACGGCAACCAAACTGGTTCGATTTGTGGGTACATTTAACAACAAGTGGAATAGTGCCAATATGATTCTAAAGCGTCATTGGCATCTACTAATGGAGGACCCAGATCTTAGGCCAGTTTTGAAAACTTATCCTACACTTGTTTTCCGCAGGGCCAAAAACTTGAAAGATCGGCTGGTACACAGCCATCTTAGTAAGGTGGCCTCAAAAACCTGGCTGCCTAAATGCCCCATGGGAACATTCAAGTGCGGAACATGGAAAGCATGTGAATTTGTCATTCCCACAAAAACTTTTTCCAACTGGGATAATTCTCGTCACTATACCATCAGACATTTTTGTAACTGCAAAACTTCTGGAGTAGTGTATTTGGCCACGTGTGGTTGTGGCAAAACATACGTGGGTAAAACCCGACGTGAGTTCAGGCGACGTGTTCTTGAACACATCGGTTCAATTAGAAACCACTTGGACACCCCGCTTGCACGACATATTAACGAGGCACACAATGGCGTTACCGGGAACTTACGCTTCTGTGGTATCGACCACGTTACCATCGGCCCCAGAAAGGGGGACTGGGACCGTATTCTCCTCCAAAAGGAGAGTCACTGGATTTATGACTTACATACTTTAAGTCCCAACGGTCTCAATGAGGGTTTTCTCTTCACCCCATTCTTATAAGATCACTCACTGCCTGCTACAACAAGTATTACACTATAATAATCATGTGTTCAATTGGCAAGAAAGGGGTGGACATTAACTCACGGTTCACTCACTGCCTACCATTCAGCATTTTAATTTCCCTATGTGTGGGCAAGTGCTCACCATTTTTAATTCATTGTGGTATCTTACATGTGTTTTTTCACCCCTATGTATATTCCTCTTCTCTCTCTGTGACTTTAACATATTTTTATTCCTCCCAGCAGAGCTCAATAAATACTGGCCACTGGGGGGAGTGAAGATCTATCGCTCTCTTGGAAGAAGCTATCGCGAAACGTGCGTCAGAGGACGTGATGATGTCACACGTCACGCTTTCAAGCATGGATGCCTGCAGCCTCTAGCCGACCTCACCGTGCCCACGCCAGAGTTCTCTTCATCTGCGCACTCCACGAGGCACCTTCCCAGGCTGACCGTTAGGATCGTGTACCCAGGGCCAGCACAGATAAGTTTACAGGGCCATCTTTCCCTCTTTTCTGTCCTCCAACCCCCCCCTCTCCCTCCCGTATGCTGTAGGGGTATGTTATTGAGGGTCAGAGCTAGTGGGTTACACGATCCTACAGTATTGTTCTCTCCTCACAGGGTCAACATATATTGGTGTGTAGGGTACCCCTTTCCCGCATTTCTATCCCTATATGTAGTTACTAACTAGCAGGGACAGGTTTTGTGGGGCTCACACCACCATTGTTCTAACGATCTATGCATGTCAGCTGTACTAATATCTATGTGTGTTACTAATGATCACCATTGCCACTGATTCGCCTTCTACCCCATCATTGATGTATGGTATACAGTGAGCTAGACATTACACACATTGCATTGCCTCTAGTGGATGTAGTTATTTTATATAGTGCTCCAGTGACGTCATCCATTTCAGGTAGCCTTCACTGCCTTACACCATAGGCATTGACTGTGTGCTACCTGTAATTTATAGTGCTTATGTTTAGTTTTCCACCTTTTTTGGATCAACTATTTGGCAATTTGCCCCAATAGCACCATTTGTATTCGGTTCATTCCATTCACCATTTAATCTGGTACCATTTTTAACCAACATTAATAAAGCATACTCAAACACTATTTACAGGTTTGGTTCAGATTATTCCTGTGTTGTTGCTGTTTTACTAGGGTGACCCCTCAGATTTTGAGTGCATTAATAGGGCCTTATCTGTATGCTCTGTGTCTCTACATCATACAGTGTTCTCTGTGTTCTGATTTACAGTGTACCGTTAAGCTGCTGCTGCTGTCTCCACAAGTAGCTCTGCTATTACTCTATCCTCAGAAGGTTGGTACCTAATCTAGAATTAGAACTCCTTCCTTTTTTTAAACTTAGTTAGCCTTTAATTAAGTCATTAGTTTACAGCCTTATTAGTAGGTCTAGTATTAGACACTTATGAGAGGTGGTGGGAAGACACATAAGCCTTTATTGATTGCATTTTTTCTTCTCTGCGTGGAGCACAACATCACTGTGACGACAGAATGACTGACAGCCACACTGCCCCTCCCCCCCTGCACATGGAGATGTAAGCACCACAGCGCTCAAATGGAGCATGCTCAACAATCAAGAGAAGCCTAAAGCACATAGCGCAGAGCATGACGTCACCGCAGCAGCGCTCTCACGGGAGCGAAGGACACGTGGGACACCAAGCTGACATGCGGAAGCTTACCAACTAGCAAAGATGCAGAAAAAGGACCAATCGGCAGGCGCGAAGAGAGCACGCCCAGTGCTCTGACGTCTCTTGACCAATCACAGACTCTCTCTAAAATACTGAAGAGCAAGCAGGACTTTATTGGATACACATGGGGTAACGGAGGGGATGTTTTGAATTATTCACTTAGTATTGGACTATAAGTATTGGACTTTCTTAGCTTTTCATTGCCAGTCACTTGATAAAGAACTCTGTGCAGTTCGAAACGTTGTGTGTGCCACTGAAAGAATACATTTCTATTCTACAAATCCGTAATGCCCTGGATCTTCTACTTACTTCGATATACTTGAAATCAAACCAGACAGGTGATAATATATATATCAGGGGTGACTCCATTTTGTCTCTTGTATAACCATTTCCTGCTGCAAACTGTCAAATATTTAGGCTTCATACTACAGCCAGGACAGAGACTCCTATCATCTGAATGAGTCAAGGTAATTGCCAATCTCCCCAAACCCAAGACGAAAGCTGCTATGCTATCATTTCTGGGGATGATCACCTATTGCCGCCAATGGATACCAAACTGTTCCCACTGGGATAACATCCTGAGACAATTGACTTTGATGCACCAACCAGACACATTACAATGGACACCAGAGACTAACACTGCATTTGCTGAACTCAAGACTGCATTGTGTTCAAGCCCCGCCCTGGGCTTGCCGAACTATAACCTGACTTTTCATTTGTTTTGCAGCGAGACAGGCACCGCGGTTGTTGGCGTACTGGCTCAAGAGCATGGCTCGGGCTATAGACCGGTGGCATTTTATTCTAAGAAACTGCAGGAGATTGTGCAGGGGTTCCCGGCTTGTTTAAGACAGGTGGCTGCATGCGCGATTATGGTAGAAACAGTACAAACTATTGTGCTGTCACACAAACTAACCCTGCATACATCACACCAGGTTCTACATGTTCTTAAGAACCTCACTACACAGCACATGACAGCTCAGCGTAGAACAGGCTATGAAACTATACTCACTTCTACCACAAACCTCACTGTCAAGTATCACCCACCACATACAGGTCCGGCCCAATGCCTGTCTAAAATGTTATTGCACAACTCTGACTTAGAGGAAATAGACCATGACTGCCTACGAAACATACACAATATGACGTCAGTAAGGAGCGACATACAAAGTACGCCCCTTAAGGAGGGAGATGTACTGTTTGTAGATGGGTCATGCTCTAAACCTGCAGATGGAGTATATCTGACAGGATTTGCAGTAGTCAGATTACCAGACACAGTAATCTGATGCTATCATTTCTGGGGATGATCACCTATTGCCGCCAATGGATACCAAACTGTTCCCACTGGGATAACATTCTGAGACAATTGACTTTGATGCACCAACCAGACACATTACAATGGACACCAGAGACTAACACTGCATTTGCTGAACTCAAGACTGCATTGTGTTCAAGCCCCGTCCTGGGCTTGCCGAACTATAACCTGACTTTTCATTTGTTTTGCAGCGAGACAGGCACCGTGGTTGTTGGCGTACTGGCTCAAGAGCATGGCTCGGGCTATAGACCGGTGGCATTTTATTCTAAGAAACTGCAGGAGATTGTGCAGGGGTTCCCGGCTTGTTTAAGATAGGTGGCTGCATGCGCGATTATGGTAGAAACAGTACAAACTATTGTGCTGTCACACAAACTAACCCTACATACATCACACCAGGTTCTACATGTTCTCAAGAACCTCACTACACAGCACATGACCGCTCAGCGTAGAACAGGCTATGAAACTATACTCACTTCTACCGCAAACCTCACTGTCAAGTATCACCCACCACATACAGGTCCGGCCCAATGCCTGTCTAAAATGTTATTGCACAACTCTGACTTAGAGGAAATAGACCATGACTGCCTACGAAACATACACAATATGACGTCAGTAAGGAGCGACTTACAAAGTACGCCCCTTAAGGAGGGAGATGTACTGTTTGTAGATGGGTCATGCTCTAAACCTGCAGATGGAGTGTATCTGACAGGATTTGCAGTGGTCAGATTACCAGACACAGTAATCTGTTCTGGAGCATTACCGTTTGTTTCAGCTCAAGCAGCAGAGTTAGTAGCACTGACAGAGGCATGCAAAGCATCATCACAGAATACGGTAACCATTTATACTGACTCTCGTTATGCATACGGGGTAGTACACGATTTTGGAGTAATATGGAAAAATCGTGGGTTTGTCAGTGCTGATGGTAAGGGTATATCTCATGCCACATTAGTTGAGCAGCTACTGGATGCCATGTTGCTACCCAGTAAACTAGCCATTGTTAAATGCTAAAAATGATGTTTTGGGAGTTTGATTAGATTAGCAATGAGCCTGCCTAATAGTTATATATTTATTAGTTGTATTGATTGATATTTTCAACACAACCTCCTAATAGCGTCGTAATGCCACAAAACACAATACGAGTTGTGACAATTATTGTATTGGATGCCCAACGCCCCGCAATTGCATGGCATTGGCTTTGATCTGGACTATATATATAGGAAGGAACACAATGGGGTGCATTAATGCCGTGATTCCTGACGAAGACCGCGTCCAGGATACGCAAAGGAAAGTAGAAGTGATCTGCTTTGGGAGGTGACTGATAGGCTGGTGAAACATTGGAGCTAGTGCCGTTGGCCCCACGGAGACGGACACACAGGGCACTTCTCCCCGCCCAGACCTCCAGACATATCACAGGGTGACGTGACGCGATAGCAACTTACGACACGTCGCAAGCACTCGCCGCTAACCTGAGAAGCACCAAAAACCGCCCTATTAACAACACTGTCCTACGGAGCCAATGAGGACGGTCATTGTGCTATTTAGAACAAATGTGAGTACATCATGCAGTATGTTTGATTCAAAATTGCTGCTAATAACAAATTAGTTTTGAACCATACTGTACCATATGTGCGTTCGTGCCTTTGTTTCTTCTACATAAACCGTTGGAGTTAACCTGACCACAAAACAGCTTCCTGATACTTATCAGACATACACCCCTGAGGGGGGAATCCATTAAAGGGCTCCTATCAGAGGAGATAAGTGTCTCTGATACGCTATATTGACATGTCAATGTATGAGTATCCTACCGACATCATTGCAGAGTTCTTGAGACTTCATTTGTTTATACCATCTGGCCCGCACCTATTATATATATTTGGTTCTTTGCTGTATCAGCGAGACACACATCGCTCCGCTCCAAATGACCAACCTACCTAAAGATCTACCTGCCTGACACGTCCTCTTTAACAGGTATAGATCCTGCTTTTCATTTGTTGTTTTCCATCACCATGTACTTCGCACTTTGATTGGTGGAGTCAGTTTACATATTATATGATATATTAATTTAAATTTACATTCACTGTCACTTGCACTGTATAGACCATTATTGTTTATCAATTTTCTAGTTTAGAGCGCCCTGGTTTTTAATTCTTGTTTTCTTCTATTTTCTGCATTTAATTAAATACAACACCTGAGCGAAAAGCGATTGATTACGAGGAACAGGACCGATCTCTGCGCATACTGTACTAATCCTTGTCTGTGTGCTAGTTGTATTGATGCACATACAGTATACTTTAAATAATATATATGTAAGCCTGGTTTTCCTAGCGAACACAGACCACTAACGCATATGCTGTAATAGCCTGTAGGCTCATTCGCTGATCCTCTCCACGGAGAGCGCTGGGGTACGCACAATACTTATAAACTTGGTGGCACGTCCCACCACCTGGCGGACAAATCTTTCATCCGCCCTAGGGGGAAGTGTTGGGTCTTCGCAGGACTTATTTACATTAATACATCACACGAGCAATTAGTACTTAACCAATATCTATACCTTGTAGCAGGACCATAATGCTTTACTCAACAGGTGTCCCTCCCTAGAGGAGACACTACTCCTCAGCGTCCTGGCGAACGCCTCACGTCCCTCTCCCTTCCCTTCAACGCAGGGTGATCCCACCTCATGTCCAGTTCCCTCTTGGAATATACGGGTCCCCCTCCCTCAAGTGAGACAGTGAAGTATATGTAGTGTCGACTGCACGAGCACACCACCGTGGTCCCTGAGTGAATGGATGTTCCAGATTGGTGCACTTGCGTTTACCTGCCGTGGCACTGACCAGTACCCGGTTTGCACTATCTAATTCACAAAGGATCGGTGTGGGCGTAGAATGACGATCAACCACCTTGGATGTCCGGCGGCGCATCCCACCCAATACAACGCTAGACAGCACTTGGTAGCGGGGCTTGATCCGCAGGCCTCCACGCTTACTTAGAACTGTTCGCCGGTTGCGATCGTGTAACAGTAAGGGAATCCGGACGACCTGTTCTATGGCCAGCAGTACTCAGCTTCACACTACTGGACTCAGGTGCCTACTGGGCCTGAGGCAAGTGCGCCTGGTAGTGCGGACTGCCTTCCCTGGCACCGGAGCTCCTTCTCCTTCCTCCTACAGCTATCCGCTCTGACCAACGTGCGCTCCATCATTTCCTTTTCCCCTCCTTCCTCTACCCTGATTGGTCCTCGGCATGCATGTGGGGCCCCGCGGGGCTGCTGGACCCGTGTTCCCTAACTCCCCTCCTATCCGAGCTCTCCTCCTTCGCGTGCTTGCTCCCCTTGTCTGCGCAATGCCAAAACCTCTGCCTAGGCCAGCTCTGCGCGCTGCGCCTCATAAACATGGGCGGACATCCCTCTACTGGAATCCATCCGTTTCAGAGCTTGTCAACCGAAGTGAAGGTGATGCCAACTCGCGAACCAAGCACCCCAACAACAACAATGGTGGAAAAGGGGTCCCGTGCTACATATATATATACATTTTTTTTAAACTAAATGCAGCTTGAACTTCAGCTTAAAGTTAATACTGACGGTATGTGTACTAACAGTATATTGTTAGTACATCTATACTTTAACTTCATTACTAAAACTTGCCACACAGGTTGGAGGAATGAGCCACTGTCACTTCCGGTAGTCTGCATATATGTTGACAGGGCTGAACAGCTGGCGGCTACACCTGTGTTGCAAGCTGCTGAAGCTTGTAATCATATTGGTAAAATAATAGTAACAGTATGTGGTATCTGGTTGGAAATCAGGCTGGAAATTTTTGCGTAATCTGGCAAGGACTGTAGGAGATTGCCGTTAACCCGGTGTTCAATGAACGGTTTGGACCGTTTTGTAACCGGTGCTAGTGCGCGGTGCTGTGTACAAATTGCTGGATTGGGAACTAGACAATCCTTTACATGGATTAACCCGTACCTATCCTCCTTTTGCGTTTGCACATGACAAACATACTTAATATCTGGGATCACACACCATACACTCTCTATCTCTCAGTTGCAGTCGGATGGAATGCGGAAAAAACCATGATCGTTAGTTAAGGTTTTTGTCTTAACCGAATTCTTCCTCCCACGAACGTCAGGTGAAAATGTGGAAAATCAGTAGTTCAAATAAAATCATTCATATATTTATGATAAAGTTCGCGCCATCTTATCTGTTGCCAGCATTAATTGCAGAACATAATATAAATATCAGAGCACCAGTCAGGTTTTTTTATATTGTGCACGGTGTAACACTTGGTGTCTGTCCGTCAGCACTGTGCATGGGATAAGTAATGTAGAATAAAAAACAACAGCATTGTTCCATGGAGGATTTAATTATAAAAACTCCTAAAATCTTGTACAATTGTCTCAGCGTCTTCAGGACCAACGGTCGATTTCACAGTGTGCCCACTGTGGTACGTAGATTTGGTTTTTAATCTGTATTTTAAAACACCTGCAAAATGACACAGTAGTCACAGTATTTACGTACACATTACATTCATTTCTCCACCGTGGCGATACGCAAAATTGTACTCAAAGAACATCATAATCCAGGTATTCCAGGAAATCAACCGCGTAAATCACAGTGTAATATTGGCACAGTTTTGTGGCATTCACGATCGCATCACATAAGAATAGACCGCGTGAAGTGGCGCGTGGAATAGAGCAAATTCACGACAATTGCTCCGTGAAATGTTTCGGATAACGGCCACTTCATCTTTACCAAAATAAGTGTTTTGAATTTATCTGGTAGAACAAAATCAAGAATAGCAAGGCAATTCTCCTGATTTCAAAGACAGAGGGGAGTAAACGGTTCCAAACATTACTAAATATTACCTAGCTCCCACTTGAAACAATAATAATGTGGCATTCAGACAGGGACCATCATAGATGGGTAATGATTGAAAGAGCTATTCCGGAGATATTTCATTCCAAGTGAGACTATGGTTCACAAAGGAACAGAACATCATCTTTAGACCACCATGTAACACAATAGATTACACATTAAGGATTGGGTTCGTCAGGCTAAATCCGTCACTAATTCCCACACCCTCTAATCCGCATTGCGCAAACTGGGGGTGCAAGACTGTCTGCGGGGGGGAGCAGGGTTTCAAAGAAGGCCCTGGTCGTTTTTCCAAAGGCATTTAAATTAAGTGCTGAGGGGAGCGTCAAGGCCTCTGTAAACCTCACTTACCTTGGCTCTGGGGGCTTCTTTACAACGCGTCGTTGTGGCACGCGGCATCAAATGAATGCCGCAAGTTTCATGTGACGTTTACATTGCCATGGCAACAAACGTGACCTCATGACGCCGCCACTTGGTGCAATGGTAAAAAGGGGGGGGCATGGAGAGAGGGGAACTGCCGGCAGGGGGCACAGGTGTTGCAGCTGTTTGTGACAGATCCAGTGCAGATCTTTCTTCCAGTAATTACACAGTTAATAAGAATTTTAAGCAGTTTGTTAGGACCTACGATATTATGGTCATGCCTTGAAGTGGTTCACCAGGCTTATATGCTTTGGCCAAAGGGTTAAACTAAATTACCCTTTTTTCAAGAGATATAATGGTATTTCACTGTGTATTTTTGTCATAATTGGAAATAGCTCTGGGCTCCCTTTGTGTTTTGTTTTTTGTAGAAAAGAAGATATAAAGCAAATAGGGATGTCCTAGCTAGGGGGAATAATGGAATTTGCTGATTTGTCAGAATTACGATCTACCCCACCCAAGATCTATTCGTTACTTCCACAGGTAAGACAACTTTATAAGGCAGGTCGGACAGGAACGCAATTGAAAGAGGTCAGGATTTGAACATTTAGTGGCAGCGGAAAAGGTCAAAAATGTCTCATATCCAAGGTAGTATTTTCTGAAATCCTTACGCCATGCGCAAAATAAAAAATAACCTGCAGGGAGACAATCAGAGGATAGGGAGGTTAATCATGGCTAAGAAAGTGGTGCAGGAAGGAGGGTTTGGGTTTTTAGTTCACTGTGACTGGGACTCCTTTTCTGATAGTGTGCCATCTATATTCTAGTTACGGATTGCACCCATGAATAGGGTATCTTCTGTGCTAGGGGAAAGAATGTTTAAAGCTTGGAGGGGAGATTTTACACTAGATGGAGGGGGGAGGGAATGAAAAAGATAAACTAAATGGAATAGAGGAGGACACAAGTGGGTATAATTAGAATGGGGGGCACGTGCGTTTTGACAAGAACGCGACACCCCTTAGTTAAATACAGATAATACTAGAAAACATCTAAAACTAACACAAGTGGCGCAGAAAGAAAAAGCTAATAAGATAATAGTTCAAGCTGAAAAAAACTGAAATGCATGCTTCTCAATGCAAGAATCCTGAAAGATCAAAATGGGTGAGCTTGAATGAATAGCTGCAGGGAGCAGTATGATATCATAGGCACTGAACATGGTGGGATGAAACTCATGACTGGACAGTTAATTTCGTACGGCGAACAAATAGAGGGGAGGTGGAGTATGTTTATATGTTTAACTGGATCTAAACCTATTTAAAGGATGATTCTATGTAAATATGGATGATGAAAATGTAGAGACCTTGTGGTACATTATCCAGTGGAGGTAAAAGTATAATGTTTGTGTGGATATGCTATAATCCACCACATATCTGTGAGATTGATGAAGCTAAAATACTTTTAGCAATTGGGGCAGACGTCAAACTGGGTCATATTTGCATAATGGGGGATTTTAATTATCCAGACATAGACTGGGGAAATGAGATTAGCATTACAACAACAAAAGAAACATGTTTTTTGGGGGGTGTTAAAGACAATTAATGACCCATAATTATTGAGAACCAACCAGGAGCGGGCTGTACTGGATTGGTAATATCAAAACAATGTAGAAGTAGTAAACAAATATTCAAGTCCGGAACATTTGGGTAACAGTGATCATAACATGGTCTCATTGAAGTAAATTATCAAAACAGATTACTTGGGTTCAATAAGACCTTAAACTTAAGAAAGGCGATTTTAATCAACTGAGGTCCTAATCTACAAGTAATACCAGGGATAATGTTTTTGCAGGGAAAATGTAGAAGATAAATGTGCAGTCTTAAAAAAAACATTGTTAGAAAAGCACCACTCATCAGTGTAATATCCTTGGTATAATTAAAAAATAATAATTCAAAACCAATTGGCTAAATAAACATGTAGGGAGGAAATGGACAAGGATAGGAAGGCGTTTATATCTTTAAGTTAGAAGGGACGGAGACACAATTGTATCAGAATCATAAGGATGTAACAAAAATTACGCAAAATGGGCAACAAATTAGCAAAAATGGATAATGAAAAAAGGATTGCAATATAAAGTACAGGTCAACCTAAAAGTTCTTTAAGTACCTTAATAACAAAAATGAGAAACAAAATACAGGACCTCATGGTGTGAGATGGGTAGGCAGATTATTGTGAGATGAGGAAAAAGCAGAGGTATTAAACAAATTCTTTGCCTCTGTGTTTACCAGGGAGAATCATTTCAATATAGTGCCGCAGGAAAAGCCACAACCTCCATATTAATGAACAATTGGTTAACTGAGGAGAAGTTAATAAGCGGCTTGAAAAAATTAAGTAAATAAGGGCACCTGGCCCCGATGGCATACATCCAAGAGTTCTCAGGGGTTAACTCAGTATTAGCAAAACCCTGATTTTAATATTCAAGGACTCCATTTCCTCCACAGGTCTCAGTACCACAAGATTGGCGTAAAGCAGATGTGGTGGCCATATTTACTACCGCCGATTACTGAATCCATGGATTGATTCTACAAATCCATCCACGGGTTGTATCCAAGGCAGTTTTTTATGAATCCACGTGGATTGGAAACCGCCTAATCAGTTTGAGGATTTAAACAACACCCGCAAAAACATATTTTAGGGGTAACCATCAGGGAAACGGACATGGGTGGTTTTGCCCATCTCTAATTAACATGTCCATCCACCTGAGCATATAACTACATATTCCACAAGTGGCAAATTGGGCCATGAAAGTGTGGCGAATTTGAGTTTGCCAGCTCCCACAGTCAATAACTTATCCAGATGCGGTGGAGGCATGAAGAACCTGCTGGAGGCATGAAGACAGACAACCGAAAAAAATTCTCCCAAGGAAGCAGTTTGCAGCTAATTGCCAGGTCTCCCTGCTTCACGCACAGACAAGAACAGTGAGACCGGGCAGTGGGAAATCACATTCCAGGGTCCCACAGTATATGCCCAAAACCCCAGAACTCAGTATAGGGTTCGGTGTCTTTACCCACCAGGAATAAGGTGGCGAGAGTAAAATGTTTTTTAAAAAATTCAGTACTTGAGGAATTAAAGCGGCTTGTGCTAACTTTTGTTAGAAAGCCCTAGCACGCTTAAATCTTGCTGTGCGGGTAGTTCACGGAGAAACATGGAAACACCCATAGCGCAATAAAATTGATGAATTAAAGTCCCCCTAAATAGTGTATTGAACATGTTAGGTATATTGGGGGTTTCATTCAGTCTACCGGGGACCCGAAATTACTCATGTATACGTAGCCCCCCACTTAGTATGTGTAGTGTGACTCACTAAATAATACTGAGGATGTGCAGCTCCGGACTTCTAAGACATCCCCCGCTGGCTTGGTGCCACAAAGTCTGTTTAAAGCCTGGCACTGACATGGCTAAGTGGTCCCCAAGGAGTGTTAGTCGGGGAGGGGATCCTCAGAGTACCCCCATCTAGTGAAAGTCGGGCAGTTTGGCAATTGGTGACTATCCAGCTTAGTGTCGCCAGGCAAGTGGCTGGGTTCTCATATGCTAAGAAGCAAAGGTGCTAGGTTAGCGCTGCCTCTTAGCCAGAATGAGAAGCCCCCTCTGCCAGGTTCCTAAAGTATTGGCAACTCCCCAGGGTAGGTGGGAAATCTTACTTTCCATGAGAGATTGGGCTGCACTGGTTAGAGATAGGGATTTAACCTCTATAAGAATTCCTGCAGCCCATTGTAATCAGTTTCATGGAAGATTCGCGATTCCATCTAAGAAACATCTAAGATTTGGTAAGATACTAGGATTCCAAGTGTCATTACCAGTTGTGCAGAACGAAAGAGCAGCTCCGTTGGAGTACACAGCAATTGCAGGAGGGCTGCTGACCCGGGGGGGAGGGGGGGGGACATTTGACGCATTTGCGAGCAATCTCCCGCTCCTGGGAAATGTTCTAGAGACTCTGTTTTTCAAGACTTCTTTTTGAAACCCATTTATTTTTGTTTGCCCCGTGCCAGTAAGTGTTTTTGATTGTAATTGGTGTAACATTGTGTATATGTCCATTCGTGAAATAAATTACAATTTTTTTTCTTCTTGCTTTGCTCAATCAATGATCCCGGGTATAATGTTGTTAAAAGTGCTGTCTCCTCGTGACGTGCTGAGGTGGTGAAGGCAGACAGTGATAGTACTGAGGTGAGTGAGCAGACGAACAGTGTGTTTGATTTCAATGTTCGATTGAGCAGCCTATTTCTCAATTTTTACATGTTGGTGATTTCACTTCTCATTTCGCCACACCTGTGGCTACATTGAAAAATAGGTTTGTTACACCTGTGCACTTACCATGTAACATGCACATTACCTTATAACATACATATTAGCAGAGATTGTGAATATTCCCTTCCAATCGGATTTCCGCTACAATAACAAAAATAAACAGAAACCGTTCTCTCAAAAGTGACAGAAAATGTCCCCTATTTCTAGCTTGTTCTTTTTTTTAGGGACTTCCTCACAGTAACAGTTTTTTATTTATCAATAATCGCAAACACACAATCCACATTTTATTTCACACTGACACTTTTCGTTTGAGAAACTGATGCATTTGTTTTCTTGCCTGGGAGAAATTATCCTAACAAGTGGGGTCTTGTCTTATTGTAGAGAGGAACTTTAGTGTAATAATGTATTACAATAGTTACATAGTAGATAAGGTTGAAAAAGACGGGTCCATCAAGTTCAACCTACTGTATAATAAAATGTAGACGACAGATGCTTTATATCCTATATACGTACTTAAACTATTATGATCCGAGGAGGGCAAACGAACCCCCAGTGAAATATCATCTAACGATATCTCATAAGGGAAACATCAATTCCTTTCCTGAACACGCGAGACGTCAGTATATAGTGCCATTATGTTCCTTACATTTTATAGGATCCAGCAGAGCAGCAGCATATACATGATCTCATTATGTTGTGTGGATAATAACAGGAAAGAGCACAGAGTATCTGCTGGTTAATGTCACTGGAGCTGAGTGTGTAATACACCAGCTCCTTATAACAGGGCGCGCTGCTCTGATTGCATGATGAGCTGTATAAGAGAGAGTGTTTGCAGAGATTAGAAGGGGGATTATACAAACTGAATTATCTGTCCTGTGACTGCTAGAGAGTACGATAACATAAATATACTAACACTATTATACAGTGCGATTTAGTTGGGTCTTTAAACCCTTTTACGAAAAGATATTACTGCAAAGCTGGGAAGATGCTGTGTTGATGTGGGATAAATCTGCGATAACATAACTAACTGGTGAATGTGCTGGTTACAAGAAGATCATTCTTAGATTGTAAGCTCTTTGGGGTAGGTCCTTCCTTTGGCCTTTATTTAACATTTGGGTTGCACATTGATACCCTGACATCCAAAACCTATGCCAAACTACTGTAGTATATTATATGAAACCAATCCTCCCTAAGTCTGCTGGTCAGAAAGCGCATCGCACAGCAGATGCTGATGCCATTATAGACTATGGGGACATTACGGCTCGGCACCCCAAACCCACCTCAGCAAACTTTACAACCCTCACTACAACTCAATATGCCACTTTGGTTCTCCAATGCAACTACAACACACATCACTGCGAAATGCTCAAGAACTAGATGGTCTAACACTTGAGTCTAGGTGCAAAGTTAATCTTTCCTGTCTTGCCTTAAATACTTTCTGGGCAGCTACCCTGCGTATCTGAACACTCTAACAAGGCTCCATCCCCCTTACCACATGCAACACTTGTCACCTAGATCTGACTCCAAAAGACTGTTCATGGTACCCAAGGTTCAGCAAGTATCCGCCGCTCCTCCTTTCTCTACCATGCACCCCACAACTGGAACAGTCTGCCGGAGACCTCTCACAGCCGCCACCCATGTCTAGTTCTTTGAAAACTAAGGCTGTCTCATCTCACATTTAAATCTGGTCAATAACTGTTAATTACGCCTATAATATATAGTATTTTAACTGTGCATACAATGTCTTGTATATATGCACTGAATAACCATTTTCCTCATTGTATGTAACAATGTTTTTGTAACTATGTATTTGTCATTATATTTGTGCCCAGGACATACTGAAAAAACGAAGGTAATCTCAATGTATTACTTTCCTCATGATGGATATAGAGATTCCTTCTGCCACTCAAATATATATCATATTTATTTTAAAAAATTATTTTTTAAAATTTTTTACCAGGAAGTATACATTGAGAGTTTACCTCTCGTTTTTTTCAAATATGTCCTGGCATAGTTAATATGACAATAATACATGGTTACAATACAGTTACATAAATGAGCAGGGTATAAATCATATACAATACATTGCATGCACGTTAAAGAAGATGTATATTAATAGGTGTACTGTAACAGTTATAGACTAGATTAAAATGTGAGACAGCCTTAGTTTTGAAAGAACTTAAACTGGTGGTGGATGTTAAGTAGTCCGTAGGTTTTTCCAGTTTTTGGGTGGCACTGTAAGAGAAGGTAGGAGCGTCCGGATACTTTGTTTGAGCCTTGGGACCATGAACAGTCCTTTTGGAGTCAGATCTCAGATGATAAGTGCTGCATGGGGTAGGGGTGAGGAGCTTGTTCAGATAGCTGGGTAGCTTGCCCAAAAGTATTTGAAGGCAAGACAGGAAGGTGAACTTTGCGCCTAGACTCGATGATGACCAATCTAGTTCTTTGAGCATTTCGCAGTGATGTGTTTGTACTTAGTTTGCATTTGGATAACAAAACGACAAATTGAATTATAGAGGGTGTCAAGTTTGCTGAGTGGGTTGGGGTGCCGAGCCATATACTATATCTCCATAGTCTATAAAATGCATAGCATCTGCTGGGCGATACGCTTTCTGACCATCAGGCTTAGGGAGGATTTGTTCCTGTAAAGTACAACCTAAGTTTGACATAGGTTTTGGTTGTCAGGAATCAATGTGCATTCCGAATGTTAAGTAGGAATCAAGCCATATACCAGGTATTTTAAACTATTAACAGGTAGTTAGGGGCGTGTGTAGCGTTGGTCTCTGATCTGGAGCTCAGTCACTGAAGCTTTAAAAAATGTAGTCTTGGTCCCAAATACCATTTGTTACGTCTTGTCCAGTGTTTCAAACCAGTTTGTTTTTGGGAATCCAGTTTTCGAGTCTCAAAAAGTCAGACTGAAGTATGTGTTGAAGGTCAGAGAGGCTATGGCTGTGGTGCATATAGGATTGTGTCATCTGCATACATTGTGTATTGAGGCTTCCCTAAAGCTGTGGGAAGATCATTAATGAACACTGAGAAGAGTAGGGGCCCCAGAACAGAGTCTTGCGGGACGCCACAGGTGATATCCAGGGGGTTGGAGTTAGAGCCTAGATGGACACATGTTGGATCTTGAGAAAACAAATTGGTAGAATGGCAGAACCCAAAAATACCCTTGGAGAAAGGCTGGAGAGCCTGAATGTGTAGGTTTCGTTTTTTTGTGATGTTAGTACTGTTTTTTTGTTTTTTAGCAATGTGATTCAATAACCTTTTTTATTTTTGCTTTCCTAGTGATTTGATCGGGCAGGTCTTTTTGGGGTTCCTGCCGTTCTAACCAATTTGTTTTCTCAGTCTACTGCCACCACGATTGAGTGATGCCTTCTCGCGCGGCAGGTTCCGGCAATTTGCTACGCATCACGGGAGAACCCGAGAGAGACGGCACCTCCACGTGTCAGCCTGCAGTTTTTCCCGGACGGTCTGAGGCTTCGGTACTCCCACAGCCCAGCACGCGGGATCCAAAAAGGATCTTTAATCCTCACTTCCTTCTTGCTGTCTAGCACACCGATGCTCTCCGGGTAAGGTTGGGGGAGCCTTAGCGAGTGTCATGCTTAAGCTAACGACTACGATCTTGCAGGCCAGGGGTTGGCAACCTGCAGATGGTTGGAACAAAGTGGCGGAATCATGGGAGGCGAGCTGACCTAGGAGAGGGTGGCACAGAGAGGGCGGTGGGGGTGGATAGCGGACTGGTTCAGGGGGGGGGGTAATCAGCATCAAGGGATTCAGAAGTTAGGACCGAGTACTCATGCTATATGAGTTACTAAGGGTCGGTTCAGGCTGGCTCTAGTTTCTCTAGCTATTCTCTTATTGGGGCCATCTTTCCTTCCAGCTTAGTGCTCACGTATATATATATGCCTGTTATCTGCCCAAGAACTTTTAACCTGTTTGCTGCGGATTTAGACCATTTCTGGACTTATTATACTCTTAATTTTTGGGTCATCTCAGATCATTTCTCAGAGTCTCCATATCGCTATTTTTGGAGCTGGGAGTAGTTACCTACATGTTGGGATCTACCTGATAGAAGGACTGAAACCAGTTTTAAAGCATGCTTACCTATCCAGCTTCTGGAGTTTTGTTAAGCAGGATAGCATGATCACAGTTATCAAAGCCTTGCAAAATCTAGGAATATTGCATCCCAGTGAGTTGACCCCGTTCCACCCTTGCATTTAAAGGTACCGGTGCTCAGTGGTTCAGGGAAAAAACCTGTCTTAATAACGAACCTCTACGTCCGTAAGGTAGGTCTCTCCAGTCAAATCAGATCGGACAACACCTTCGAAGATTTCCACTGTTACAGCCCTGGTAAAAGTAATCGACGTTCGGAGGAGAAATAATTGAGTCTGACACCAATGTGTGGTCAAAATCTCTCCTGTTTATTAGGCGTTCACATTCAGGTTATATAGGCCTTGAAACAAGATGAATTTGCCAATTTCCATTTCCCTTATTTTGTGCTTATGTTAGACATAACATGTCATTAAATCATTATTGGAATACCGTACCTCAATGGCTTATAAATAGCTGAGGACGTACTTAATTTCCCGTCTCACCAAAGTCATCCGTCCATACAACTACACATTGTTTTGTCAATACTTCACCTTTCAACAAGAGAAGTTTCAGCCAACATTAAAACACAAAAGGGTAGTTGGAAAAAGGTTTATTAAATCTATGATTAAAAGGGAAAATCCAGTGTTTAGCAGGAAATGGTATACAAGAGACAAAATGAGTCACCCCTGATATATATTTATCAGTCCCTCTTTTGTCATCACCATATGAACAACCCTTTATTACTGGGAGGTCTGAATCGAATGCATGTTCTCATAATCTAATAAGGATAATCTACTGACGGGGTTGAGGCACTAGTGGGTAAGAGTCTGGACTGGTAGGACATGGTTGCGGGACCAGAAACAGGGGCGTTTATATTCAGAGCAGCATATGTGTGATTATGTTCTAACAGTGGCATCATCCGTTTGCATAGTGCGACCCCTTCTTGCAAGCATGTAATAAGAATAGATAATATCACAAAAGCACAACAAACAAAACCATCACTCCCATTATAATTTTCTTTCCTCAATTTCTCCAAACCTGGACCTAGGCCAAAAGTCCAATCAACTCATCACTCTTTCAGTACATGCCTGCAACAAGCTCTTGATATTTGATATATGATTTGTACAGACTTGGAGTGGTCTGAAGGTTTGAAGCAGCACATTCCCTTAAAATCCTGACAACCATGTTCGTGTTTAGCCAGCAGATAGCAATGGCTGCCACGATTTTCCAAAAACTGCCTTACGTGTACCCTTCAAATCTATCATTAATTCTTTATGGCTTGGAGGTTTGGTTTAACCCTTTAGCTACAACACATGCTAGCTTCCATTATAGCCTTCCTGAATACAATGCCAATCCGGGTACTCCAACAAGGGAGAACTGCTAAGCTGAATTTCAGTTTCTGATAACAAGATTACATGTGGGTTACAGTCTTCATCAAGTGGAATAGTCGATCGCTTAACTTGGTTTGATTGGCCAGGCTCTACAGAAACAATCATATGTCCTAGCCTGTGAGAGTACAGGGCCCCTCTGAATGTTTCCTGGTATACGTATATGTTATATTACCACAGGGAAACAGGACCATCCTACGGAATTTAAACAAATATATGTGACTTGGTGTTTTCATTGTGTGGTTTGCAACTCAAGTATTAGTGACATATAGCATTTTTCTTCAGTTCGGGGCACATAGCACTTGAGATATGTTGGTGGATGTTGTGGCATTAATTTAGCTGTTTGCATTTACCTACTGCAACCGACACACTTTATTCGAGCAAATACCCGGTATGTACCTGGCAATACCTGGAATGCGCCGCTCCTCACCTCTGACAAGCCCCGTTGCATTTGCCTTCCCAGCCTGGGTTCATGCCTGCTGACGGCGGCTGACGTTAAATGATAAGATTAGGATTTAATAGGCTGCAATGCTTCGCGTGTCTCCCCAGATGGCATAAATTCATGAACTGTAATGCAGTATATATATTTGTACTGTGCAGTATTGCAGCCAGCGGGAATAAAATGCTTCAATCCCTGCCGGAAAATACCTCAATGCCCTCGGGCAAAAACATTCTAAACCTCAATACAACCCTTGTATACCCGAATTCGTGGGACTAGCCGAGCTCGAATAAAGTGTGTCGCCAGTGTATGTCTTCCGGATCACAGGTCATTTGATAACATACATCCCCCTGTGTAATACTCATGGTCCTAATTTGTGTCATATTGGCCATTCTTTACCAACAACTGAGGACTCATGACAATATTCATACACAGAGAGATGTTGCCTCACATCATGTTCTTCTGCAAGACTATCATCATGGCGGGTCCTAAATACTTTTAACA
Organism: Ascaphus truei; assembly: GCA_036426205.1. NCBI lineage: Eukaryota > Metazoa > Chordata > Amphibia > Anura > Ascaphidae > Ascaphus > Ascaphus truei. The sequence goes on from WSYH01001728.1 coordinate 42,680, forward strand.
AAATTTTCTACCGGTGTGGGTACTGCTATCAGGCAACTTGTGAGTATATCCTTTGTGCTGGTCATATCAGATAAGCAAGAAATGTGACATGTTCATACATCAACAGCTAGGTGTTTCCAATGTTGGTTTTACTTCTATCAAAGATGAAGCACATGCGCTTCGATCGGGTGTTATATTCTCCTACCAGATTAGAAGAAATTGGACTCGATTGGTGGTACATGGGTTGCATTCTCATATTGTTCTCTGGGAAGGGGAGATGAAGTCTCACCTTCCTCAGGGACAATCCTGGGGTAAGAGAAGTCTTCCCATGGTTCCCATGATTTTCGTGAGGGCAGGGTGTACTGCCTTTAAATGATTATAAAGCAGATCCTTTACGCATATATAGTAGACAATGCATACTAACAATGTTCCTAAGCTAAATACTGTAAACCGGATACCGCGCTTGAGCGCGGTTCTCTGGATTGTCATCTACTACTTACTTTCTTTGATACTCGGATTCTTGTCTCTGGTTCTTGATCGACTTGATCCGTGAGTCATGGTCCATGTTGATGAGTCTTCTGTCAGTACAGCTGTACGAGTTACTGCAAGGATCGTGGTTGGAAGTCGCGTAGGAGGTCGTTTGTCCCTCCTTTGGTCGCAGACGCTTGATCACCACTGTGCTCCGGCCTGGAAAGGATGTGTCGGCTTATCTGAAGGGAGTGGAAGAGAAGAGAAACATCACCATAGATGCCATTCAATTTCTGTATCAAATGATGAAAACATAATTCTCTTGAATTTGTTCTAAGTCTCCAACTTCCTTCGGGCAATACGTACCATAGCCCAGGGAGTTGAAACGGCCGCCCCATTAAAATTTCAAATGGTGATAATTTGGTAGTACTATCGGTCATTCTAATTCTGCAAGGACTGTGGGAGGACCATGGCCATCTCGAGAAGGTACCATTCGTTCCTTTCGCAGTTTATCCTGATGGTGCGATTAGTCCTCTCTACCTGTCCTGAGACTGTGGGTGGTATGGTATGTAATTTCCATCTATAGCAAGAGTTTTAGCAACATCCTTGAGTTACTTGAGATGTAAAATGTGTTCCTCTTCACTATTATTTGAATGTGGCATCCCCACCTGGGAATGATTTCTTTGCACAGTATTTTTACAACGGGTCTTTGACTTTCCGTTCGTTGTAGGAATGCTTCACCCTTTGCTAAATTGATCTACCATCCCAAGGTATTTAGTTTCCCCGCTGCTGTCGGCATCTGTGTAAATCAATCTGTATTTGTTCCATTGGGCCGCTAGGTGGCGGTAAATGTTCATGCTTTGCGGGTCGTTTTCTTGTGTATTGTTTCTGATGCATGTTAAACATCTCGCTAGTTGTGTCTCACAACTTGACACATGTCTCTGACTAGGAACAATTCTTTAATCTGATCACTTGTTGCTTTTCTTTCCTTTATGCCCAATTCCATGAAACATGTGAAATAAATATGGGCTGGCTATTTTAGGAAAACCTATACTGTTCCTTTAGCCCAGATCCCGTTTTCATCTCTGCTCAGGCCTTTCTCTCCCATAATTCTATGTCTCTGACCCTCCGCAAGTTCCTGTAACATTTTAAAGATCATAGTCTGGGAAGTGGCATGTCATAACCAGATTGAGCTGGGTATCAACAGTAGTTTGTGTATGCCGGGAACATGATCTGCGATTGTGCTGCCTCTTTAGCATAGTAATCAGCCAACTCATTACCTTTGGCCTCATCTGTCCTCTCCCCCAGCATGTCCTTTAATATTTGCTCCAATCTAACAAGATTATTAATTCATTAGGAATTTTGATCATTTATAATTTGGCCATGTTGCTACCCAGTAAACTAGCCATTGTTAAATGCAAAGGACATGCTGGGGGAGAGACAGATGAGGCCAAAGGTAATGAGTTGGCTGATTACTATGCTAAAGAGGCAGCACAATCGCAGATCATGTTCCCGGCATACAATACTACTGTTGATACCCAGCTCAACCTGGTTATGACATGCCACTTCCCAGACTATGATCTTAAAATGTTACAGGAACTTGCGGAGGGCAGAGACATAGAATTATGGGGAGAGAAAGGCCTGAGCAGAGATGAAAACGGGATCTGGGCTAAAGGAACAGTGATAGGTTTTCCTAAAATAGCCAGCCCTATTTTAATTTCACTTTTTCATGGAATTGGGCATAAAGGAAAGAAAGCAACAAGTGATCAGATTAAAGAATTGTTCTTAGTCAGAGACATTGATCAAGTTGTTGAGACACAACTAGCGAGATGTAAATTTCACATACCATACCACCCACAGTCTTCAGGACAGGTAGAGAGGACTAATCGCACCATCAAGGATAAACTGCGGAAAGGAACAAATGGTACCTTCTCGAGATGGCCTCAGATAAGCCGACACATCCTTTCCAGCCCGGAGACACAGTGGTGATCAAGCGTCTGCCGACCAAAGGAGGGACAACAGAGCCTCCCTACGGACTTCCAACCACGATCCTTGCAGTAACTCGTACAGCTGTACTGACAGAAGACTCATCAACATGGATCCATGCATCACGGATCAAGTCGATCAAGAACCAGAGACAAGAATCCGAGTCATCAAAGAAGGAGTAGATGAACAATCCCAGAGAACCGCGCTCAAGCGTGTATCCGGTCTTACAGTATTTAGCTTAGGAACATTGTTAGTATGCATTGTCTACTATATATGCGTAAAGGAGCTGCTTTATAATCATTATAAAGGCAGTACCACCTGCCCTCACGAAAATTCATGGGAACCATGGGAAGACTTCTCTTACCCCAGGATTGTCCCTGAGGAAGGTGAGACTTCATCTCCCCTTCCCAGAGAACAATATGAGAATGCAACCCATGTACCACCAATCGAGTCCAATTTCTCTAATCTGGTAGGAGAATATAACACCCGATCGAAGCGCATGGCTTCATCTTTGATAGAAGTTAAAACCAACATTTGGAAACACCTAGCTGTTGATGTACTGAACATGTCACATTTCTGCTTATCCGATATGACCAGCACAAAGGATATCCTCACAAGTTGCCTGATAGCAGTACCCACACCAGTAGAAATTTTGTTAAAAGTATTTAGCACCCGCCATGATGATAGTCTTGCAGAAGAACATGATGTGAGGCAACATCTCTCTGTGTATGAATATTGTCATGACTGTCCTCAGTGTGTTGGTAAAGAATGGGCCAATATGACACAAATTAGGACCATGAGTATTACACAGGGGGATGTATGTTATCAAATGACCTGTGATCCAGAAGACATAGGTAAATGCAAACAGATAAAATTAATGCCCACAACATCCACCAACATATCTCAAGTGCTATGTGCCCGAACTGAAGAAAAATGCTATAATGTCACTAATACTATGAGTTGCAACCACACAATGAAAACACCAAGTCACATATATTCTGTCAAACTTCCCGTAGGATGGCTGTTTTCCTGTGGTAATATAACATATACGTATATACCAGGAAACATTACAGGGGGGCCCTGTACTCTCACTAGGCTAGGACTTATGATGTTTTCTGTGGAGCCTGGCCTACATCAAACCAAGGTTAAGCGATCGACTATTCCACTTGATGAAGACTGTAACCCACATGTAATCTTGCTATCAGAAACTGAAATTCTAAGCTTAGCAGTCTCCCTTGTTGGAGTACCCGGATTGGCATTGTTCAGGAAAGGCTATAAGGAAGCTAGCATGTGTTGTAGCTAAAGGGTTAAACCAAACCTCCCAAGCCATAGAAGAATTAATGATAGATTTGAAGGGTACATGGAGATGATCCCTACCTTACGGACGTAGAGGATTCGATTATTAAGAACAGGTTTTTTCCCTGAACCACTGAGCACCGGTACCTTTAAATGCAAGTGGAACGGGGTCAACTCACTGGTGCAATATTCCTAGATTTTGCAAAGGCTTTTGATACTGTTGATCATGCTATCCTGCTTAACAAACTCCAGAGCTCTGGAATAGGTAAGCATGCTTTAAACTGGTTTCAGTCCTATCTATCAGGTAGATCCCAACATGTGTAGGTAACTACTCCCAGCTCCAAAAATAGCGATATGGAGACTCTGAGAAATGATCTGAGAGACCCAAAAATATAAAGTATATATAAGTCCAGAAATGGTTCTAAATCCGCAGCAAATCAGGTTAAAAGTTCTTGGGCAGATAACATTGCATATAATATAACGTGATGCACTAAGCTGGAAGGGAAAGATGGCCCCAATAAGAGAATAGCTAGAGAAACTAGAGCCAGCCTTGAACCGTACCCTTAGTAACTCATATAGCATGAGTATCTCGGTCCTAACTTCTGAATCCCTTGATGTCCAGAGATATTGAAGTAAATACCTGAGTCCTTATGATAAAGCCTTTTGGATCCCGCGTGCTGGAGCTGTGGTAGTACCGAAGCCTCAGACCGTCCGGGAAAACTGCAGGCTGATCACGTGGAGGTGCCCGTCTCCTCTCGGAGTTCTCCCGTGATGCGTAGCAAATTGCCGGAACCTGCGCTGCAGAAGTGCATCACTCCAATCGTGGGGCAGTAGACTTGAGAAAACAAATTGGTAGAACGGCAGGAACCCAAAAAGCCCCGATCAACTCACTAGGAATAGCAAAAATAAAAAAGTTTATTGAATCACATTGTAAAAAACAAAAAACAGACTAACATACAAAAAAAACGAAACCTACACATTTCAGGCTCTCCAGCCCTTTCTCAAGGAGTATTTTTGGGTTCCTGCCATTCTACCAATTTGTTTTCTCAAGATCCCAACATGTGTCCATCTCAGGCTCTAACTCCAACCCCCTGGATATCACCTGTGGCGTCCCGCAAGACTCTGTTCTGGGGCCCCTACTCTTCTCAGTGTTCATTAATGATCTTCCCACAGCTTGTAGGGAAGCCTCAATACACATGTATGCAGATGACACAATCCTATATGCACACAGCCATAGCCTCTCTGACCTTCAACACATACTTCAGTCTGACTTTTTGAGACTCGAAAACTGGATTTCCCAAAACAAACTGGTTTTAAACACTGACAAGACTGTAACAATGGTATTTGGGACCAAGACTACATTTTTAAAGCTTCCAGTGACTGAGCTCCAGATCAGAACCAACGCTAACACCGCCCTAACTCCTGTTACTAGTTTTAAATACCTTGGTATATGGCTTGATTCCTACTTAACATTCGGAATGCACATTGATATCCTGACAACCAAAACCTATGTCAAACTAGGTGTACTTTACAGGAACAAATCCTCCCTAAGCCTGCTGGTCAGAAAGCGTATCGCCCAGCAGATGCTAATGTCAGTTATAGACTATGGAGATATAGTATATGGCTCGGCACCCCAAACCCACCTCAGCAAACTTGACACCCTCTATAATTCAATTTGTCGTTTTGTTCTCCAATGCAACTACAGTACAACACACATCACTGCGAAATGCTCAAAGAACTAGATTGGTCATCACTCGAGTCTAGGCGCAAAGTTCACCTTTCCTGTCTTGCCTTCAAATACTTTCTGGGCAAGCTACCCAGCTATCTGAACAAGCTCCTCACCCCTACCCCATGCAGCACTTATCATCTGAGATCTGACTCCAAAAGACTGTTCATGGTCCCAAGGCTCAACAAAGTATCCGGACGCTCCTCCTTCTCTTACAGTGCACCCCAAAACTGGAACAACCTACCGGAGACTCTCACATCCACCACCAGTTTAAGTTCTTTCAAAACTAAGGCTGTCTCACATTTTAATCTAGTCTATAACTGTTACATACACCTATAATATACATCTTCTTTAACTGTGCATGCAATGTATTGTATATGATTTATACCCTGCTCATTTATGTAACTGTATTTGTAACCATGTATTATTTGTCATATTAACTATGCCCAGGACATATTTGAAAACGAGAGGTAACTCTCAATGTATTACTTCCTGGTAAAACATTTTAAAAATAATTTTTTTTAAAATAAATATGATATAATATTTAGGAGTGGCAGACGGAATCTCTCATTCACTCATGAGGAAGTAATACATTGAGAGTTACCTCTCGTTTTCAAGTATGTCCTGGGCACAAAGTTATAATGACAAATACATAGTTACAAATACATTGTTACAATGAGTGAAAATGGTTATTCAGTGCATTATATACAAGACATTGTATGCACAGTTAAAGATACTATATATTATAGGCGTATATAACAGTTATTGACCAGATTAAAATGTGAGACAGCCTTAGTTTTCAAAGAACTTAGACTGGTGGCGGCTGTGAGAGTCTCCGGCAGACTGTTCCAGTTGTGGGGTGCATGGTAAGAGAAGGAGGAGCGGCCGGATACTTTGCTGAACCTTGGGACCATGAACAGTCTTTTGGAGTCAGATCTCAGGTGACAAGTGTTGCATGTGGTAGGGGTGAGGAGCTTGTTCAGATACGCAGGTAGCTTGCCCAGAAAGTATTTGAAGGCAAGACAGGAAAGATTAACTTTGCACCTAGACTCAAGTGATGACCAATCTAGTTCTTTGAGCATTTCGCAGTGATGTGTGTTGTAGTTGCATTGGAGAACAAAGTGGCATATTGAGTTGTAGAGGGTGTCAAGTTTGCTGAGGTGGGTTTGGGGTGCCGAGCCGTACTGTCCCCATAGTCTATAATTGGCATCAGCATCTGCTGTGCGATGCGCTTTCTGACCAGCAGACTTAGGGAGGATTTGTTTCTATATAATATACCTACAGTAGTTTGGCATAGGTTTTGGATGTCAGGGTATCAATGTGCAACCCAAATGTTAAATAAAAGGCAAAGGAAGGACCTACCCCAAAGAGCTTACAATCTAAGAATGATCTTCTTGTAACCAGCACATTCACAGTTAATGTTATCTGCAGATTTATCCCACATAAAAACAGCATCTTCCCAGCTTTGCAGTAATATCTTTCTGTAAAAGGGTTAAAGACCCAACTAACTCGCACTATATATAGTGTTATGTATTATTTATTTATCGACCTCTCAGCAGTCACAGGACAGATATCATTCAGTTTGTATAATCCCCCTTCTAATCTCTGCAACACTCTCCCTCTTATACAGCTCATCATGCAAATCAGAGGCACCGCGCCCTGTTATAAGGAGCTGTGTGTATTACACACTCAGCTCAGTGACATTAACCAGCAGATACTCTGTGCTCTTTCCTGTTATTATCCACACAACATAATGAGATCATTGTATATTGTGCTGCTCCTGCTGATCTCTATAACATGTAAGGAACATACATGTGCACTATATACTGACGTCTCAGCGTGTTCAGGAAGGAATGTATGTTTCCCTTATGAGATATCGTTAGATGATATTTCACTGGGGGGTTCTGTTTGCCCTCCTCTGGATCATAATAGTTTAAGTACGTATATAGGATAAAGCATCTGTCGTCTACATTTTACATACAGTAGGTTGAACTTGATGGACCCGTCTTTTTTCAACCTTATCTACTATGTAACTATGTAATACATTATTACACTAACGTTCCTCTCCTACAATAGACAAGACCTCCACTTGTTAAGGATAATTCTCCCAGGCAAGAAACAAATGCATCAGTTTTCTCAAACGAAAATGTCAGTGTGAAATAAAATGTGATTGTGTGTTTGCGATTATTGTATAAAAACATGTTACTGTGAGGAAGTCCCTAAAAAAAAGACAAGCTAGAAATAGGGAATTTTCTGTCACTTTCTGAGAACGGTTTCTGTTTATTTTTTGTTATTGTAGCGGAAATCCGATTGGAAGGGAATATTCACAATCTCTGCTAATATGTATGTTATAAGGTAATGTGCATGTTACATGTTAAAGTGCACAGGTGAACAACCTATTTTTCAATGTAGCCACAGGTGTGGCGAATGAGAAGTGAAATCATCACAACATGTAAAAATTGAGAAATTAGGCTGCTCAATCGAACATTGAAATCAACACACACTGTTCGTCTGCTTCACTCACCTCAGTACTATCACCTGCTGCTGCTTCACTCACCTCAGCACTGTCACGGGAGACCAGCACTTTTAACACATTTATACCCGGGATCATATGATTGAGCAAAGCAAGAAGATAAAATAAATTGTAATTTATTTCACGAATGGACATATACACAATGTTACACAATTACAATCAAAATACACTTACTGGCACGGGGCAAACAAAATAAATGGGTTTCAAAACGAAGTCTTGAAAAACAGAGTCTCTAGAAGCAATTTCCCAGGAGCGGGAGATGCTCGCAAAATGGCTTCAAATGGTCCCCGGTCAGCAGCCCTACCTGCAATTGCTGTGTACTCCAACGGAGCTGCTTCTTTCGTTCTGCCACCGCTGTAATGACACTTGGAATCCTAGTATCTTACCAAATCTTAGATGTTTCTTAGATGGAACTGCGAATCTTCCATGAAACTGATTTACAATGGGCTGCAGGAATTCTTATAGAGGTTAAATCCCTATCTCTAACCAGTGCAGCCAATCTCTCCATGGAAATAAGATTTCCCACCTACCCTGGAGTTGCCAATACTTTAGACACCTGGCAGAGGGGGCTTCTCATTCTGCTAAGAGCATGCGCTAACCTAGCACCTTTGCTTCTTAGCATATGAGACCCAGCCACTCTGCCTGGCGACACTAAGTCTGGATTAGTCACCATTTGCCAAACTGCCCGGACTTTACACTAGGATGGGGGTACTTGAGGATCCCCTCCCCGACTAACACCTTGGGGACACTTAGCCCTTTCAGTGCCAGGCTTTAACAGACATTGTGGCACCAAGCCAGCGGGATGTCTTAGAAGTCCGGAGCTGCACATCCTCAGCTCATTTAGTGAGTCACTATACACATACTAAGTGGGGGCTACTATACATGAGTAATTTCGGGTCCCCTGTAGACTGAATGAAAGCCCCAATATACCTAACATGTTCAATACACTATTTTAGGGGGACTTTCATTCATCAATTTTATTGCGCTATGGGTGTTTTCCATGTTTCTCCGTGAACTACCCGCACAGCAAGATTCAGCGTGCTAGGAGCTTTCTAACAAAAGTTAGCACACAGCCGCTTTAATTCCTCAAGTACTGAATTTAAAAACATTTTTACTCTCGCCACCTTATTCCTGGTGGGAAAGACACCGAACCCCTATACTGAGTTCTGGGGTTTTGGGCATATACTGTGGGACCCTGGAATGTGATTTCCCCCTGCCCGGTCTCACTGTTCTTGTCTGTGCTGAAGCAGGGAGACCTGGCAATTAGCTGCAAACTGCTTCCTTGGGAGAATTTTTTTCGGTTGTCTGTCTTCATGCCTCCAGGGATCTTCATGCCTCCAGCCATCTGGATAAAGTTTATTTTACTGTGGGAGCTGGCAAACTCAAATTCGCCACACTTTCATGGCCAATTTGCCACTTGTGGTAATATGTATGTTATATGCTCATGTGTATGTGACATGTTAATTAGAGATGGGCAAATCCACCCATGTCCGTTTCCCTGATGTTACCCCTAAAATCTGTTTTGCGGTGTTAAATCCTCAAACTGATTTAGGCGGTTTCAATCCACGTGGATTCATAAAAACTGCCATTGGATACAACCCGTGGATGGATTTGTAGAATCCAATCCATGGATTCAGTAATCGGCGGAGTAAATATAGGCACCACATCTGCTTTACGCCAATCTTGTGGTACTGAGCCTGTGGAAATGGAGTCCTTGAATATTAAATATCATGGTTTTGCTATTACTGAGCTTAACCCCTTGAGAACTCTTGGATGTATGCCATCGGGGCCAGGTGCCTTATTTACTTAATTTTTTTCAAGCCGCTTATTAACTTCTTCCTCAGTTAACCAATTGTTCATTAATATGGAGGTTGTGGCTTCCTCCTGCGGCACTACTATTGAATTGATTCTTCCCTGGTAAACACAGAGGCAAAGAATTTGTTTAATACCTCTGCTTTTTCCTCATCTCCAATAATCTGCCTACCCATCTCACACTGAGTGTCCTGTATTTTCTTTTCTCATTTTTTGTTATTAAGGTACTTAAAGAACTTTTTAGGGTTGACCTTACTTTCTATTGCAATCCTTTTTTCATTATCCATTTTTGCTAATTTGATTGCCCTTTTGCAATTTTTGTTACATTCCTTATGATTCTGATACAATGTCTCCGTCCCTTCTAACTTAAAGAATCTAAACGCCTTCCTATCCTTGTCCATTTCCTCCCCTACATGTTTATTTAGCCACATTGGTTTTGACTTATTTATTTTATACTTATTACCCAAGGATATACACTGATGAGTGTGCTTTTCTAACAATGTTTTAAAGACTGCACATTTATCTTCTACATTTTTCCCTGCAAAAACATTATCCCAGTGTATTACTTGTAGATTAGACCTCAGTTGATTAAAATCTGCCTTTCTAAAGTTTAAGGTCTTTATTGAACCCAAGTAATCTGTTTTTTGATAATTTACTTCAAATGAGACCATGTTATGATCACTGTTACCCAAATGTTCCCGGACTTGAATATTTGTTATTACTTCTACATTGTTTGATATTACCAAATCCAGTACAGCCCCGCTCCTGGTTGGTTCCTCAATAATTTGGGTCATATAATTGTCTTTAAGCACCCCCCAAAAACCTGTTTCCTTTTGTTGTAATGCTAATCTCATTTCCCCAGTCTATGTCTGGATAATTAAAATCCCCCATTATGCAAATATGACCCAGTTTTGACGTCTTCCCCAATTGCAAAAGTATTTTAGCTTCCTCAATCTCACAGATATTTGGTGGATTATAGCATATCCCTACAAACATTTTCTTTATACTTTTACCTCCACTGATAATTTCTATCCACAAGGTCTCTACATTTTCATCATTCCCTTCATAGACATCATCCCTTATAATAGGTTTTAGATCCAGTTTAACATATAAACATACTCCACCTCCCCTTCTATTTGTTCGATCCTTCCGAAATTAACTGTCCAGTCATGAGTTTCATCCCACCATGTTTCAGTGCCTATGATATCATACTGCTCCCTTGCAGCTATTCATTCAAGCTCCCCCATTTTATCTTTCAGGATTCTTGCATTAGCAAGCATGCATTTCAGTTTTTTTCAGCTTGAACTATTATCTTATTAGCTTTTTCCTTTCTGCGCCCACTTGTGTTAGTCTTTAGATGTTTTCTAGTATTATCTGTATTTACTAAGGGTGTCGCGCTTCTTGTCAAACCCGCACGTGCCCCCATTCTACATTATACCCCTTGTGTCCTCCTCTATTCCATTTAGTTTATCTGTTTCATTCCCCTCCCCCCTCCATCCTAGTTTAAAATCTCCTCCAAGCTTTTAAACATTCTTCCCCCTAGCACAGAAGATCCCTCTTCATTGAGGTGCAATCCGTCCCTAGAATATAGATGGCACCTCTCAGAAAAGGAGTCCCAGTGAACTAAAAACCCAAAACCCTCCTTCCTGCACCACTTTCTTAGCCATGCATTAACCTCCCTATCTCTGATTGTCTCCCTGCGGTAGCGCATGGCACTGGTAGTATTTCAGAAAATACTACCTTGGATATGAGACATTTTTGACCTTTTCCGCTGCTACATAAATGTTCAAATCCTGACACTTCTTTCAATTGCGTTCCCTGTCCGACCTGCCTTATAAAGTGTCTTACTTGGAAGTACCGAATAGATCTTGGGTGGGGATATCGTAATTCTTGACTAAATCAGCAAATTCCATTATTTCCCCCTTAGCTAGGACATCCCCTATTTCTTTTATATCTTTCTTTTCTACAAAAAACAAAACACAAAGGGAGCCCAGAGCTACTTCCAATATGACAAAAATACACAGTGAAATACCTATATATCTCTTGAAAAAAGGGTAATTTAGTTTAACCCTTTGGCCAAAGCATTATAAGCCTGTGAACCACTTCAAGGCATGACCATAATATCGTAGGTCCTAACACTAACTGCTTAAAATTCTTATTAACCTGTGTAATTACTGGAAGAAAGATCTGCACTGGATCTGTCACAAACAGCTGCAACACCTGTGCCCCCCTGCCGGCAGTTCCCCTCTCTCCATGCCCCCCCCCTTTTTACCATTGCACCAGTGGCGGCGTCATGATGTCACGTTGCCATGGCAATGTAACGTCACATGAACTTGCGGCATCATTTGATGCCGCGTTGCCACAACGACGCGTGTAAGAAGCCCCCAGAGCCAAGGTAAGTGAGGTTTACAGAGGCCTTTGACGCTCCCCTAGCACTTAATTTAAATGCCTTTGGAAAACGCACAGGGCCTCTTTGAAACCCTGCTCCCCCCCGCAGACAGTCTTGCACCCCCAGTTTGCGCAATGCTGGTCTAGAGGGGTGTGGAATTAGTGCGTATTTAGCCTGACGAACTCCAAATCCTTAATGTGTAATCTATTGTGTTACATGGTGGTCTAAAGATGATGTTCTGTTCCTTTGTGAACCATAGTCTCACTTGGAATGAAATATCTCCGGACATAGCTCTTTCAATCATTACCCATCTATGATGGTCCCTGTCTGAATGCCACATTATTATTTGTTTCAAGTGTGATGCTAGGTAATATTTAGTAATGTTTGGAACCGTTACTCCCCCTCTTTCTTTTGAAATCAGGAGAATTGCCCTTGCTATTCTTGATTTCTTGTTCTGCCAGATAAATTCAAAACACTTATTTTGTAAAGATGAAGTGGCCGTTATCCGAACATTTCACGGAGCCATTGTCGTGAATTCTGCTCTATTCCACGCGCCCTTCACGCGTTATTCTTCTGTGAATGCTATCGTGAATGCCACCAAAACGCTGCCATATACACCTGTGTTTACCGCGGTTGATTTCCTTGAATTACCTGGATTCTGATTTCTTTGAGTACAATTTTTCGCGTATCCGCCAGGTGGCAGAAATGAATTGTAATGTGTACTGTAAATACTGTGCTACTGTGTCATTTTGCAGGTGTTTAAAATACAGATTAAAACCAAATCTACAGTACCACAGTGGTCCACTGTGAATCGACCGTGGTCCTTGAAGACGCTGAAGACAATTGTCAAATTTAGGCGTTTTATAATAAATACCTCCATGACACAATGCTGTGTTTTTTTTCTTCTACATTCTTATCACTGCACAATTGCTGACTGGACTAGACACCATGTGTACACCGTGCACATATAAAAAAAACCTGACTGTTGCTCTGCATCTTTAATATGTTCTGCAATTAATGCTGCAACAGATAAGATGGCGACTTTATCAGAAATATATGAATATTTTATTTTGAACTATGATTTTTCCAAATTTTCACCTGACGTTCGTGGATGGAAGCATTCGGTAAGACAAACCTTAACTAACGATCATTGTTTTTTTCGCATTGCCCCATCCTACCTGAGATAGAAGAGGGTATTGGTGTGTGATCCCAGATATTTACAGTATGTTTGATCATGGCAACTGCAAAAGGAGAAAGGTCGGGTTTAATCCATGTAAGATTTGTCTATTCCAATCCAGCAATGTACCAGCACCGGCACTAGCACCGGCTTACAATAACGGTCCAACCGTCATTGAACACCTGGTTAACGGCAATCCTTGCTACCTGTCCTTGCCAGATTACCCGCAAAATTTCCAGCCTGATTTCCAACCAGATTACACATACTTGTATCATTATGTTTACCAATATGATTACCAGCTTCAGCAGCTGTCAACTACAGGTGTAGCAGACCAGCTGTCACCTGTCAACTATAATGCAGACTACAGGAGTGACAGTGGCTCATCTCCACCTGTTTGGCAAAGTTTATAATGAAGTTAAATATAATGTACTACAGTATACTGTATTACACTATACCGTACAGTATTAACTTTAAAGCTGCAGTTCAAGCTGCCGTTTAAAAAAAATGTATATATATATGTAGCCGGGACCCCTTTTTCCACCATTTGTTGTTGTGGGGTGGGAGATGCTGCACTTAGGGAACGCTCTGATAACGGAGGTTCCGCGTAGAGGGAGCCGCCATGTTTAGGTTGGCGCCGGCGCAGAGCTGGCCTGGCAGAAGGTTGCGCATGCGCAGACAAGGGGAGCAAAGCACGCGAAGGAGGAGAGCTCGGATAGGAGGGGAGTTAGGGAACTACGGGTCCCAGCAGCCCCGCGGGCCCACATGATGCGCGAGGACCAATCAGGTACGAGGAAGGGAGGAAAAGGAAATGATGGAGCGCACGTTGGTTCAGAGCTAGCTGTAGGAGGAAGGAGAAGGAGCTCCGGTGCAGGGAGGCAGTCCGCGCCTACCTAGGCCGCATGCCCCAGGCCCAGTTAGGCCCTGAGTCCCAGTAGTGTGAAGCTGAGCTACTGACTGGCCATAGACAGGTTCCGGATTCCCTTACTGTTACACGATCGCTACCGGGACAGTTCTAAGTCAGCGGGAGGCCTGGGATCAGCCCCGCTACCAAGTTGCAGCGTGTCTGGGTGGGATCGCCCCGGACATCCACGGGTGACGTCATCTACGCCCACACCGATCCTTTGTGAAGATAGTTGCAGAACCGGGTACTGGAGTGCCCGGCAGGTAAACTTCAAGTGCACCAACGGTACCATCATTCACTCAGGGACACGGTGGCTGTGCAGTCACTTACATATACATTCACTGTCTCACTTGAGGGAGGGGGACGTATTCCAAGAGGGAACTGGACATGAGGTGGGATCACCCGGTGAAGGGAAGGGGAGAGTGAGCGTTCGGCAGGACGCTGAGAGTAGTGTCTCCTCTAGGGAGGGACACCTGTTGATAAAGCTTATGGTTGCTACAAGTATAGTATATTGGTTAAGGTATATTGCTGTGTGTGTGTATTAATGTACATAAGTTCCTGCGAAGACCCACTTCCCCTAGGGCGGAAGCTGTCGCAGGTGGAGGCGCTGCACCAAGTTATAAGTATTGTGCGTACCCCAGGCTCTCCGTGGCAGAGGCTCAGGCCCTGTGAGCCTACAGGTTATACAGCATATGGTAGTGGTCTGTGTTCGCTAGGAACCAGGGCTACATATATATTATTTAAAGAATACTGTATGTGCATCAATACAATATGCACACAGACAAGTGATTAGTTACAGTATGCTGCAGATCGGTCCGTTCCTCTGTAATCAATCGCTTTGCTCAGGGTTATTTAATTAAATGCAGAAACAAGAATAAAAACCGGGCGCTTCTTAAACTAAAATGAAACAATATATGGTCTATACAGTGCAAGTGACAGTGATATGTAAATTATAAATATATATCATATAATATGATAAATGACCTCCACCAATAAAAGTGAATACAATGGTGATGTGAAATACAACAAATGAAAAGCAGCTCTACACCCTTTAAACGGACTGTCCAGGTCCAGGTAGATCTTTGGTAGGTTGGTAATTTGAGCGGAGCGCTGTGTGTCTCGTGAACATGAAAGAAAAAATATATATAATAGTGCAGATGGTATAAACAAATGAAGTCTCAAGATAACTCTGCAATGGTGGTACTCACAATTGACAATGTCAATATAAAGCGTATCAGAGACACTTCTCTCTCTGATAGGAGCCCTTTAATGGATTCCCCCTCAGAGTGGTGTCTTGATAACGTATCAGGAAGCTTGTTTGTGGTCAGGGTTTAACTCCCAAGGTTTATGTAGAAGAAAAGAGAGAACGCACAATGGTACAGTATGGTCTAAATAATGTATTAGCAGCAATGAACAAACATATGCATGATGCACTCACATTTCCAATATGCTTTACGTTCGAGGGAGAGGACAGCTGGTTGTAGAGAGTGCCGGTGTCTCCAGGAGCGGCGGAGCGCTTCCGCGTGCGTCACGTGTATCCGCGTCACGTCCTGTGACGTCTCGGGTTGGGGCGGAAGAAGCTGCCCTGTGTGTCCGTCTCCGTGCCAGCACCTAGCTCCAATGTTCTCCCCAGCTCAGTCACCTCCCACAGCAGATCGATTCTACGCGTTTCGCTGTGGCTTCTTCAGGAATCGGATTAATGAACCCCATGTGTTCCTCCTTATATATATAGTCCATGATCAAATACAGATGGCCAATCGGGGGGTACAATACAATAATTGCCAATCAGTATGTGTTTTGTGGCATTAGCTAAGGAGGTGTGTTACAATATCACAATACAATAATAAATAATAAATATAGACAGGCTTTCATTGCTAATACAATCAAAAATCATTATAATATGTACACTCAAATAGCTTAATATACTTTAATATGTTATAATCAAATATAGAATAATAAGAATAATAAAAGATATATATATAATAAAATATATATAATATAAACGGCGCAGGAGGAGGTGGAGGTCTAAATAGGATGAGGAAGATAAACAAAATTAGATACACATATATTACAATAAAATTAACAGTCCATTGTTAAAATTGCTACACTATAATATTCAGAGCACTAAAAGCAACTGAGATGTATTAAGAATGAAACTTATTGAGAAGGTTATATCAAGAAGGCGCCAATGTCTATATCAACATTAAGACCCTTTGGATTGAGGGTCTGCATTTTATGCTTCCATAGTCAACTCTATCCTGTCTGCAGGCCATATCCCTAAGAAACAAGAATAAAAACCGGGCGCTTCTTAAACTAAAATGAAACAATATATGGTCTATACAGTGCAAGTGACAGTGATATGTAAATTATAAATATATATCATATAATATGATAAATGACCTCCACCAATAAAAGTGAATACAATGGTGATGTGAAATACAACAAATGAAAAGCAGCTCTACACCCTTTAAACGGACTGTCCAGGTCCAGGTAGATCTTTGGTAGGTTGGTAATTTGAGCGGAGCGCTGTGTGTCTCGTGAACATGAAAGAAAAAATATATATAATAATGCAGATGGTATAAACAAATGAAGTCTCAAGATAACTCTGCAATGGTGGTACTCACAATTGACAATGTCAATATAAAGCGTATCAGAGACACTTCTCTCTCTGATAGGAGCCCTTTAATGGATTCCCCCTCAGAGTGGTGTCTTGATAACGTATCAGGAAGCTTGTTTGTGGTCAGGGTTTAACTCCCAAGGTTTATGTAGAAGGAAAGAGAGAACGCACAATGGTACAGTATGGTCTAAATAATGTATTAGCAGCAATGAACAAACATATGCATGATGCACTCACATTTCCAATATGCTTTACGTTCGAGGGAGAGGACAGCTGGTTGTAGAGAGTGCCGGTGTCTCCAGGAGCGGCGGAGCGCTTCCGCGTGCGTCACGTGTATCCGCGTCACGTCCTGTGACGTCTCGGGTTGGGGCGGAAGAAGCTGCCCTGTGTGTCCGTCTCCGTGCCAGCACCTAGCTCCAATGTTCTCCCCAGCTTAGTCACCTCCCACAGCAGATCGATTCTACGCGTTTCGCTGTGGCTTCTTCAGGAATCGGATTAATGAACCCCATGTGTTCCTCCTTATATATATAGTCCATGATCAAATACAGATGGCCAATCGGGGGGTACAATACAATAATTGCCAATCAGTATGTGTTTTGTGGCATTAGCTAAGGAGGTGTGTTACAATATCACAATACAATAATAAATAATAAATATAGACAGGCTTTCATTGCTAATACAATCAAAAATCATTATAATATGTACACTCAAATAGCTTAATATACTTTAATATGTTATAATCAAATATAGAATAATAAGAATAATAAAAGATATATATATAATAAAATATATATAATATAAACGGCGCAGGAGGAGGTGGAGGTCTAAATAGGATGAGGAAGATAAACAAAATTAGATACACATATATTACAATAAAATTAACAGTCCATTGTTAAAATTGCTACACTAAAATATTCAGAGCACTAAAAGCAACTGAGATGTATTAAGAATGAAACTTATTGAGAAGGTTATATCAAGAAGGCGCCAATGTCTATATCAACATTAAGACCCTTTGGATTGAGGGTCTGCATTTTATGAATCCAAAAGGTTTCCCTTTTTGCTAATGTATTTAATCTATTGCCCCCTCTCCAATGTATCGGGACATGTTCTATACCTTTAAAAGTTAAAAATTTGGGATTGGATTGGTGATGTAAACTAAAATGCTTAGAGACATTGTGTGTTAATATACCCTTCTTGATATTTAAAAGATGTTCTAAAATCC
Source organism: Ascaphus truei (assembly GCA_036426205.1). Classification (NCBI taxonomy): domain Eukaryota; kingdom Metazoa; phylum Chordata; class Amphibia; order Anura; family Ascaphidae; genus Ascaphus; species Ascaphus truei. The sequence continues at coordinate 60,786 of WSYH01001728.1, forward strand.
GTACTTTAAGAGGCCTTGAGGTACGTCCTATATATTGGAGACCGCAAGGACACTCTAAAATGTAAATAACGAAATCTGTTTTACAATTTATAGACCCCTCAATTTTAAAAATTTCACCAGTGATATTTGATTTAAAACTGATTTTGTCTTTATCTTTATGGATACATGCTTTGCATGTATAACAGCCGTAGAAGCCTTTGGGTTTATCTAGCCATGAGTGTGTCTCTTCAGATTTCTTTCTAAAAAAGGTGGTTGGTGCTAGCCTACTCTTAAGATTAAGACTACTCTTAAGAAAATACATCAAACCCAGCTAACTTCTGGAAGGTTATCAACAATATATTCCAGCCTCCTAACCATCAACAACCAAGTAATATCACTAAGGGGGATATTACTTTGATAAACCCCACTGACATTGCAAATGCATTCAATGATTACTTTGTGGGGTGTGCCACTAACTTATTAGCGAAACGCAGCCCAAACCACAAACCTGAATCTCATCCTGGGAGTACCCACATAGCCCCAGACGAGCATAATATAGTCAAGACTAGGCCTAGGAACACTCCCAAGGACTTCCTGTGCAGATCTATTCACGGTGGTGCTATAAAGATTTATGCACAACCACTATGTAGGCTTTATCATAGCACATTTACACCTCGCACACCCTCCTCCACTTTTTAATTGATTTATAGTTTGTTTGTCTGTTTTTGTTTTCGTAACCTCCAAAACAAGATTTTTTATTAATTATTAATAAAAAATATGTTCTTTTAATTAACTTACAGGGTGTCCTCTAGTGCCACACAAAAATATTTTATTCTTTTATTTATAAAATATCTTTACGAGGAATAATACATTAGAGGTACCAAAGTCTCGGTTTTCAAAGTTTGTCCCTGGCACAGAGTTTAAGACAATAAGACATGACCATTCTGCTGCACAGTTAAGATGCATAGATCTTATTGCGGATAAACAGTTTACAGACCAATAAACGGTGAGACACGCCTTAGGGTTTGAAACAACCTTAAACTGGTGGAGTGGATGTGAAGATCCCTGGTAGGTGGTTCCAGTTTTGGGTTGTACGGTAAAGAAGGCATGAAACGGGGGCTATCACTTTGTTAGAGGCCTGGGACCATAACAGGTCTTTGAGTCTGATCGCTCATGTGAATAAGTGCGCATGTGGGGTAGGGGTGAGGAGCTTGTTTTCAGCATGGGACTGGGTAAAGCTTGACCATAAAAATTACAGGACAAGACAGAAAAGGTGAACTTGCCGGCCTAGACTTATGATGTATACCAATCTAGTTCTTTTGAGCATTTCGTCAGTGTGTGTGTTGAGTTGGCATTGGAGAACAAAACGCAATTTACAATGGTAGAGGGTTATCCATTTTTTGCTAGGTGGGGTGTTTGAGGTGCCGAGCCCTATAATATGTCTCCATATTCATAATTGGCATTATCACTGCTGTGCGATACGCTTTGTGACCAGGAGACTTAGGGAGGATTTGTTTCCTGTACATTCCCCCTAGTTTGGCATAGGTCCTTGTTGTTCAGGGTATCAATGTGCATTCCAATGTTAATTGGGAGTCCACCATAATTCCCAGGTATTAAAAAGCTAGTAAGCTAGGGTCGGAGGTGGTTGGTTCCCTAATCAGACGAGCTTCGAGTCCGCGTTGGGAAGCTTTACAAAGTTTAGACTTGGTTCCCAATCCCTTGTTACATCTTTGTAGGCTGTTACAAAACAGTTTGTTTTGGGAAAGTTCCAGTTTTTCGAGTCCAAAAAGTTAGACTAAGAGTGTTGAAGGTAAGAGAGGCCTTGGCTGTGTCATTATAGGATTGGTTCATCTGGCATCATGGTATGTGAGGCTTCCTTACCAGCTGGGGAAGATCATTAATTAACACTGAGACAGAGTGGGGGCTGCCCAGAACAGAGCATTGCGGGACGCCGCAGGTGGATATCCAAGGGGGTTGATTAGAGCCTGAGATCGGACACTGTTGATCTTCCTGATAGTGTAGACTGAAACCAGTTTAAAGCATGTTTTCCCTATTCCAGAGCTCTGGAGTTTGTTTTTAACAGGATAGCATGATCTAACTGTATTACAAAAGCCTTTGGCAAAATCTATGCAATACTACTGCACAGTGATGGGATTTGTGTCCCCGTTCCATTCCACCACTGGATTTCTTGCACAACATTTTAGCCAGGTTTTTACGCGGAGTGTTTGGGACGGAATCCCGATTGGAATTGGCAAGTGAAATTTGATCTTGGTATATTACTCATTTATATGGCATTGGAACACTTTTTCCATGACTTTTTGGAATAGAATTGGGAGAAATGTGAATTTCCTGTCTAGTTTTGAACAGTTGTTTTGTCCCCCTTTTTGAAGATTGGGACACACTCTGGCTCGTTTTCCTAGTCTTAGGGATATGCCTGCAGACGGATAGAGTTGACTAGGAAAGCATTGGTTTGGCCAATGGCTGGTGCGCACCAAGTCGCTTAGAACCTAGAATGTTGTAGTCAGGGTCTGCATTGGCCTGCTTAGGTTTTAGTTTTGAGGAGACGCTTGTGTAATCCTCCCTCTCAGATACTGGGCCAAATGGACAAATTGGTGGCAGTGTTGGTTGAGGGGGTTCGTAGAAGCCTTTGGGTTTATCTAGCCATGAGTGTGTCTCTTCAGATCTCTTTCTAAAAAAGGTGGTTGGTGCTAGCCTACTCTTAAGATTGGGTGCTTTTTTAAAAATGACAACAGGTTTATCTGGTATATGGTCTTTTAAAACTATGTCATTTTTTAAAATATGCCAGTGTCTTCCTATAATCTGCTTAATTTGTGATGCTTCTCTATTGTATTGTGTAAGGAAAGCCACATTAAAATGTTTGTTTTGTGTTATATTTTTTTCCTTTGTACTAAATATTTCTTTACGGTCTATATCGTCCGCTCTAATGACAGCTTTATTTATAGTATTCTGATTGTATTTTCTTTCTTTGAATTTATTTAGAAGGATCTCTGATTGTTCGTGATACATTTTGTCTTCTGTGCAATTCCTTTTGATTCGTCTTAACTGTCCATATGGGATATTACGGATCCATTCTGGATTGTGGCAGCTGCTCTCTAGTATGAAGTTATTACTATCTACCTTTCTGAAAAAGGTTTTGGTTTTTATTGTATCATTTTCCACATAAATTGATAGATCTAGAAATTCTAACTCTTCCTTACTCCAATTAGTGGTAAATTTGAGATTTCTTGTATTTTCTCCCATATGTGTGAAAAAAACTTCAAGTTCCTCTATGCTGCCTCTCCATATGAACAGGATATCATCTATAAAACGATTCCATGAGACCAAGTTTGCACCAAATTTCTGGTTGGACCAGATGTAATCGTCCTCCCAGACTCCCATAAAGAGGTTCGCATAACTTGGTGCAAACTTGGTCCCCATTGCGGTTCCTTGTTGTTGCAAATAGTATCTATTATTAAACCAGAAATAGTTTTTCTCCAAGATGAAGGATATAGATTCAAGCAAAAAGTTGATCTGTTCATCCTTCATCTCAATATCCTTTCTTAATATACTGTCAATAGCTTTTAACCCATCTGAGTGTACAATGGAAGTATAAAGGGATGTGACATCCGCAGTTACCAAAATGTATTCCTCACTCCATTTGATATTATCTAAAATATTTATCACATCTGTTGTATCTTTTATATAGGATTTAAGAGAACTGACATATTTTTGTAGATGACAGTCAATATAGTGTGATAAATTACTTGTTAAAGACTCTATACCTGATATAATAGGTCGGCCTGGTGAGTTTATTGGATCTTTATGTATCTTAGGGAGAAGGTAAAATAGCGGGAGTTTTGCATTTTCATTCCAGAGATATTTATATTCTCCTTCATTTAGAATTCCCTGTTCTTTTCCTTTAATTAATAATGCTTTCAGATCGTTGGAGAAACGCTTTGTTGGATTATCCTTTAATACTAAATATGTGCTTGTATCTCCTAAAATTCTATTAGCTTCTCCCTCATAATAAATACGATCCATAATAACAACTCCCCCACCTTTATCTGCCTGTTTGATAACAATATTTTCATTCACAGTTAAGTCTTCTAATGCTTCCCTTTCTTTTCTTGTTAAGTTATGTTTAAATTTTGTAGGCTGTTGTGTCAAAAGATTAAAATCATTAAGTACCATTTGATAAAATACTTCTAAAAAATGACCTTTTTCATGACTAGGATAAAAAGTAGATTTTGGTTTCAGTGCAGTATGTTTAAAATTGTCATTGGTTCTATTTAGGGGTAATTGTCCGTTCGTATTGCTAATTTCTCTCTTTATTGATGTTTGATTTAAAAAATGTCTTTGTACGGTGAGTTTCCTTAAAAATAAATTGGCATCAATAAAAAGTTTAAAATTATTTGGACCAACAGTGGGTGCAAACATGAGACCCTTTGAAATAACATTCTGTTGAAATTCAGTTAAAATTAGTTTACTCAAGTTAAAAATGTTCTTTGTGTTTTTATTGTCAATTTTATTTAATATGTTTCGTCGTCTTCCTCTTCCTCCTCCTCTTTTTCCTCTATTCTTCTCTTTTTTATTTCCACAGGGGATTTGTCTACCTCTAGTGGGGAGAAGCGATTCTGTGTTGCCCACAAATCTGTGGACCTCCCTATCCCTAAAAAATTGGCCTGTGCTGGTTCTGAGATGTTGTGTCGTTTTAGTGTATTGTTTTTAGAACTCTTTATTTCTTTGTCTTTATGACGAATAGTATCTTCTCTTTTCTGCAGGGGTTTCTGATATTTGGAGTGTGG
>WSYH01001728.1:65627-102322 GCA_036426205.1 Ascaphus truei
TAATATGTTTCGTCGTCTTCCTCTTCCTCCTCCTCTTTTTCCTCTATTCTTCTCTTTTTTATTTCCACAGGGGATTTGTCTACCTCTAGTGGGGAGAAGCGATTCTGTGTTGCCCACAAATCTGTGGACCTCCCTATCCCTAAAAAATTGGCCTGTGCTGGTTCTGAGATGTTGTGTCGTTTTAGTGTATTGTTTTTAGAACTCTTTATTTCTTTGTCTTTATGACGAATAGTATCTTCTCTTTTCTGCAGGGGTTTCTGATATTTGGAGTGTGGGTGTGCCATAGGCATCTTATTTGAAGTGCTTGCTATGGCATTCTCCTCTCTGTGTGTAGTGTTTTCTCTCTTTGAATTATCTATTTTATTTGGTTCAGGATGATATTTTGTGTAGGTGGATATTAGTACTATAAGTTAGCATCTTGCTATTGCCCAGATAATGAAATGTAAAATTTTCCTGGCCCCCTTGCGGCTTATAGTAATTTACTTAACACTTGAATACTCCAGACCTCCAACCTCCAAGGCCCATTCTTTTAACGGATTCCCGCAAACCCCTCCCCCTTTTGAACTCATAACCTTAGCAATCCCTGCTCGCAGGCCATCCCGGAAAAAGGAAAATCACATAAATACTTTTATTACTGTAATACCTTGGAAAGCATCAATAGTACATTACTGGGCCCAAATCTACCTTTCTTGGACCCATATACCAGGTCGGTGTACCAAAACGGCTTAACCTTTATTGAAAGAGCCTGTTCAAACCCTTCTGTTCACATGCCCTCCTCAAATGATGGCTCCAGAAAAAAAAAACAGTCCACCTATCATGTGGCTTGCTCAGCGGAAGCGCGATGAGGCTCCCTGGGTCTGACAGAGGTCATCCTCTGTCGTGTGGTACAGTCCCTCACCTGGTGATGGTCTCTTGCCCCTCCATATTCCAAGTCCACCAGGTGCACGGACCTCGTTTGGACCACACACTTTGTTCCCCCCCTCCATCTAGGTTTCCCTCCCCAAGGGTTGGGGCACTGAACCACGTGGGGTCCACAAAAGGCTGCAGCGGGTGTTGTGGCTGCTGAGTCTTGGCAGCCTGTTCAGGACTCGCAATTTGAAATTCTTGGGTCACCAGGCTATAAACACTAATGGCCCTTCTTGTGTCAGTCCATCTTAGTCCAGGTGGTCATGTCAGGAACACTATAGCAGGTCACTAAATTCCCCTCAGTACTGTCTGCATGTCCTGACTCCCTGTCTAAAACCCTTCCCTCCCCATCAATACACTGTTGACTTAGTCGACAGAGTGCGCTGCGCTGACTCGCCTGGGGCTACCGGGCGATAAGTCCACTGGATCCCGCTCTGGATTATCCTTAACATGTACCCTGCTGGTCCTCCCTGACATCTTCTCGCTTCCACTCTTAGGGGAGCTGCGTAGCCTGGGGATCTTTCTCCCATTACACCACCCTCACAATTTCCAGCCTCCTACCGTTGTGTCCTTGCTGCCTCTGTACTATCCGGCGATCTCTGGGCTGAGACCCACTTTAATGGGACCCACAAAGCACCCTTACTCCACTTGAGCTAATGTGGTTAGGGCTTTCCCTGAGTGGTCATGCGTTCAGGAAGTGATTCAGGGCTTAAATGCAAAACTGACAACGCGCGATACAAACGCCGGCCTAAACAAGATGCCAAATTGGTCTTTAAAGAGTTCAATTGGATGGAAATGCAGAAGCAAAAATTGAGTAGTTCCAATCTTGAACTTCAGGAATCCACAGCAGAGATGGGTTACTGGCATAGTAAAACAAGCAAAAAAAACATCATAGTGGCAAAACTGGCTGGTTAAACACGTCGGTACACAAGACAATCACAAGACAGCACCTACCCACAGGCAGACAATAGACAAACACCAGCAAGGCTGAAGAAAAAATATAAGAGTTAATTTTATAACATATAATTTAAAATAACAATAAGCGAAACAACTGGCAGATGACTATCGGTTTGGGTCAAAAACCGGAATCCTCTACACCCAGAAATGGTTAGCAATAAATCGCAATGATCGGGAGGAGTCTCTTGATTAATAACCTCCAATGGTTCGGTTTGAATGCAAGATCTTGGACTTGCTTCGAATGTCTTCACTCACTCGTGGTCCCGGAATCCGTCACTACAGGGGTTGTCCGTGAGAACAACAAAACGCCTCTTCCTGCTGCTAATAATTGCGATCGCACCCTCGGAGTTGGTCTGCACTCGTTCACGGAGGAACCTTAGAATACTGCCACCGTTTCTGTGTCTCATGCGGCACTTCAAATCAGGATACGTCACAGTGACCTTGGATGTTTATATACTAAGTCACAATAAGCTGTGAGTGCGGACTAAAGATGGACAACTCATTCATTGTTTAGATATCTCATAGTAATTGGTCAGAGTTCTTGCCAATCATGCTCCTGTGTGGTAAAAACATCCTTACTCAACATTCAAGAACTTAGCAACAAAACGGAAAAATACGGGCTTAACTCACAGAATGCAATACACACTTCACTAGAACACACATTTCATATACACATGGAAATATACATAATGTTTTCAATTTGTTCTGATATAAGTAACTATTCTATATAGCTCACTCGTAGTTGAACCTATAGGAGATAATACAACATAATAATGCATATATATATTCTTATACAATGATCACAAATCATGATATATATATACCCATACCTGATTGATAGAGGACCGAATGACATATTGATACAATCTGATTTACATTAAAATTATTTGTTATTTTAATATTTAAAAACTCCTAGTTCAAAAATCATATAGTAGGCGGTGAACCTATATGGAATTCCTATGATTTTAAAAAACCTTCTTCCTAGTGGCTTAAAACATTATTTTGACTAGGAGTTTTTTTTCAAATAATTTTGAAATAAAAATAATATATATATATGTTCATTGAATTTGTGATGTTATGTTTAAGACATTATATATACAATATTTTTACACACAGGACTCTTGGGCAATAACGTCCGACATCCTATTGTCTCTAACAATGACGATTGTCCTCCTTTAGTCCAATCACAGCTATTACGACTAATATAGAACATCCAATGTCCTGTGACTGTTCTCCCGCATTAAGTGCTCATGCGCAATGGAAACAGCGTTGGGCATGTATTATAATGGTTTCATCCTGAGAAGCATAGTGCCAGTGACAACTCACGGTGTCGTCGCATATTTAGCAGCAGGAAGAGGCTTTTTTCCAAACCCACCCCTAGTGACGGATTTCCGGGCCAGGAGTAGTGGCGACAGGAAATGAGCGTCGTCGTCAGTATTACCATACTATAGATCTTTGGCATCAACCTGACTCCATTTGGAGTTATCATCACCCTCCCTATCATTGCGCATTTATTGCCTAACATTTTGTTAGTAGGATTCCGGTTTTTTCCAAACCGGATATGTTCAATCAGGCTGCTCCTTGTTCCTTATTGTTATTTTAAATTATATGTTATATTAATTATTCTTGTACATCTTTTTTCTTCAGCCTTGCTTGTGTTTTTACACTATTGTCTTCTGTATTGTCTGTCTTGTATGTGTCTTGTGACCTGTGTGCTTAACCAGCAAGTTGTGCACTATATGTTTTTTCTGCTTGTTTTACATATGCCACGGTAACATCTGCTGTGATTCTGGAGTACAAGATTGGACACCACTTATTTCTTGCAATTTCCATGCCAATTTGGACTCTTTTACACGACCAATTTTGGACTTGTTCTCAGTGTTGCCGGTTGTATTGGTTGTTCTTTGTAGTTCACTGACTAGTGTTCTTGGGGTTAGTTTTGTATTGCCTCGTCATCGGTCTTGCCTGATTATAATTTTCAAAGGTTTTAGGTGTATAATTTGTTGCACCAAACCCAATTGGTTTATTATTTAGTTTTTTCAATTTAAATGATATTATTTTCAGCTTTTAGCGCACAGTACACACTATTTTCTTTCCTTTAGTAGTCGGGTTTGCATTGCGACACTCATTGCAATTCGGCACGCTTATTGTTCTTCATTAACATACTTGTTCCCACTACATCTGGGTAGAAGCGCGGCGTAGAAGCGCACGCGCTGACACAGGCCTAGGCTGGGTGATCACACATGCTAAGCATAACACAGATTCAATGTTTTATAGCCAGGACTGAGGCAGGCTAGGTTATGAGAGTGCATAGAAACTACAACTGGCCACATTTATGGTTTGAGTGTTCAGTCAGGGGACATCACAGGTGAATTATTACTGAGAAATATATGTGAGCAATTAGGTTTAGACCCAGTGACGTTACAAACAACGCTTTTATCCCCAAGCAAGGCATATGGGCAACCAGCCTGGGCATATACCTTTTTTTATTGGCACGGTTACTCCATTCACCAGCACATCTGTCACATAGTCCCTGAGCATAAGTCCACAATGGGGATCACTTCACTACTGGGACAGCACCTGGTTGGGCATGAGTTCTGAGTTCCATCTGCCTGATCCCATGGTGCGAGGTCCTCTGCATGTGGGGCGTCTCCAAGTAGGTGGGGCAAGTGCACATCTGTGGGGTGGGCTCCAATAAGCTGGGAGCTGGTTGGGGGGCATCGTGGGTGCTGAAACTGGCACCTTTGCCAGGGCAGTCTGAGCCGCCAACTGTGTCAATCTTTACTGTGGCGGTTACAAAGATCACCTCTCCATGCGTACCTGTCTCGACCGGCCTCCCTGTCCTATCACTCGCCGCCAGAGTACTCCGCTTTCGGGAGGGACACGCGCACCCCAAGCAGTTGGGCGAGCCAGTACTGCCTGGCGATTGCCCTGGGACCTGGGCCTGGGTGGAAAAATAAATCTTTGGGGTGCTGGCTATGGCTATCTAATTGACCTGGAGCGTGCTGGCATACTGGGCTGTCTGCTGTCTGCTCCCCATTTGGTATAGGCAGACTTGCATGAACATCGCCCCCCTGTAGCTCAGGTCATTGACTGCAACCCGACCGTTTCAATCATCTGATGCCCTTACTGCTGTAGCCTGTTGCTTGCAAAATATTCCTGGGTAGACAGGTACAATTCCCATCTGGGTGCCCACTGCTGCGCTGCTTGCTTACCAAGGTACAGGAAATAAGACACTCGCTCTGCTGTGATAATTGCAGTCCATAACAGGCGTGAGCCGCGCAGTCGAATATGTGCCAGCTGGAGGTGTTGTTGAGTGCCGTCCTTGTGGTGTCAATTTTCTGGAGATGGGAACACAGACCTTTAAGGACATCTGGTCTGGGTGCCCAGTCTGATTGTACTGGATAACATTACCATACCTGTGGTCGTGTTAGGTCCAATGACGTCTTGTAGCTTACAAATCCCCACAAGGACTTTCTAGGCATAAGCTCAAATGATTACCCCTTCTACCACAGTAAAATAATAGCCTGTAACTGGGAGACCGGTCGCACTTGACCACACCATTTATACCGAGGATCAGATTCATTAAGGCCAACAACAAGGCTAAGATTAAATAAATGAAGTTATTGGGGTAACTTTGCGGGGGGGACTGGGGTCCGAAAACCAGACTTTCCTAGGGGTGGAGTGTGTTCACGGGAGACCATGTCTATCAACACCTTTCATACCAGGATTCTAGATTGAACTCAAAGCAAGAAGATAAAATTTAATTGTAATTTATTTCAGGAAGTCAACATACATTACACACACAATGTACAAATTTCACAGTTAACACCCTTACTGGGAACAGGGCTAAACGAATAATCTTCTTGTAAATCGAAATTCTCCAAAGTACCTATTTTATGGAGCCCTTTCCAATGACCGGAAGGCAACTTCACAAGAAAATCCGAACAATTTTCGGCATGCAATGACAGAGCCGCGAACCCTTGTTCTCAAAAGGCGGGACTTAGAAAATTAATCTGACTCAAAATCTTTTGAAGGCGGGCTCACGTCTATTCATTCCAGCGGCAATGCTTTGAATTTGCGCTGATTGTTTGGACGCATTGGAATCTGCGCAGCCTGATTGTCTGCAAGGTTTTCTTATGGGGTTTTTTCCGTGTTCCCCAATTCACAAACCTTAAGCAGCCTATCAGAGCGTGGCAATTCCTGACAGACACCATCAACTCAAACTTTGCCAGTATTGTAAGTCGGGGGGTGGGTGCTAATAAACCTTTACTCAGTCTTCTACGGGGCTGACCCAACCTGTACAACCTCTGCCTTCTTAGCATATTGAGCCCACCCGCGGCCGCAGGGCTTCCATCAGAGTCCTGGGTTTGGGCAATGGTTCCGAGATTAGGCCCTCTGGTTAGCGCCAAGTCTCTGATCCATGAACTCACGAATCCCACAGTTAATGACAGTTTATCAGTAAACATTATGCAGAAACAGAATAAAACCGGGGCGCTATTTCAACTAAATGAAACAATATATGGTCTATACAGTGTCAAGTGACAGTGATATTAAATTATACAATATAATATCATATAATATGATAGAATGACCTCCACCCATAAAAAGTTGAATACAAGGTGATGTGAAATACCAACAAATTAAAAGCAGCTCTACAGCAGTAACCCTGTAAACGTACTGTCCAGGTCCAGGTAATCTTGTGGTAGGTTGGTAATTTGATCGGAGCGCTGTTGTGTCCGTGAACATGAAGAAAAAATATATATAAGTTAGTGCACGATGGTATAAACAAATGAATCTCAAGATCACTTCTGGCAATGGTGGTCTCACAATTGACAATGTCAATATATAAGCGGTACAAGAGACACTGGATCTCTCTCTGATAGGAGCCCTTTAATTGGATTCCCCCTCAGAGTGTGGTGTCTTGACTAACGTATCAGTAAGCTTGTTGATGGGTCAGGGTTTAACTCCAAGGTTCTATGGTAGAAGGGCAAAGATCTCGAGGAACGCAGCAATGCGTGCAGTCTGTGTTCGAAATAATGTTTAAGCAGCAATGAACAACCGATATTCATTATTCACTCACATTTCCAATATCGTTACGTTCGAGGGATAGGACGCTGGTTGTATAGAGTGCCGGTGTCTCCAGTAGCCGTGGCGGGAGCGCTTACCGCTGTCGCGCACAGTGGTTAATCCATTCCGCGTCACGTCCTGTACGTCTCGGGTTGGGGCGGAAGAATCTGCCCTGTGTGTCTGTCGTCTCCGTGCCAGCATTCCAGCCAGAGCCTCCAATGTTTTCCCCCGGCTCAGTCACCTCCCCATCAATCGATGTCTCTACGCGTTTCGCTGTGGCTTCTTTCTCAGGAATCGTTAATGAACCCCATGTGTTCCTCTTATATAATGTCCATGCCTCAAATAGCGATGGCGCAATCGGGGGGTACAATACAATATTGGCCCACATCAGATATGTTTTTTGGGCATTACTGCAAGAGGGGTGTTACAATATCACAATTCAATAAATAAATATAACAGGCCTTTTCATGTCTATACAGAATCAACAAATCATATAATATGTAGCAACTCAAATCGCTTAATATACTTTAATATGTTATTAATCACATATAGAAGATATAAATAATCAAAGATTATTATATAGACTAAAAATAAATAATATAAAACCGGCGCAGGAGGAGGTGGAGGTCTAATAAGGACAGTGAGTGAAGGATAAACAAAATTAGAGTCACATATATTACACTATAAATAACAGTCCATTGTTAAAATTGCTACGCCTAAAAATATTCGTGACACTAAAAGCACGAGTGCTTTTAAAGAATGAAACTTATTAAGAAGGTTTATAATCAAAAAGGCTCCAATGTCTTATATCAACATTAAGACCCTTGGATTGAGCTGGTCTGCATTTTAGTGAATCCCAAAAGGTTTCCCTTTTTGCTAATGTATTTAATCTATTGCCCCCCTCACTTCCTTTGCACGTAATAGCTCAGTAATTGTTTCCATTTTAGTTTTAAGAGACGCCCGGTGTTTTATTCTTGTTTCCGCAATCTCTGTTCATGAAAACTCTGAGGCTGCATCTATATTGTTAAATGGAGGGGAGTCGAAACTCCATGTCCCTTCACTAGAAGACAATAAGAATTTAAAATTGGATTTTTCTCTTCCACAGAGCAAATTCTAATGCAATTGAGTGAAGAGAAATTTGAATAGGGAATTTATCGGTCAAAAAAAAAAGAAAAATGGAGCGTTGTTTATTTATTTAAGGTACAAGGAAATTGCTAGACACCTTTTTTAGATCAATATATACCAACAAACTTATCCCAAGAGGTTGTAAGATTTAAGAAAAAACCGATCGTTTTGATCTTGAGCTATGTTGGCGTCATGAGTTTCATGGGAAAATCTCCTAGACAAATGCAGCTCGCAGAATCATGAAAACTCATTATTCCGCATATCAAGAAGATTAGTGTTATTTGGATCAGGAAATCAGATTATAAAAGATACCTTAGAACCCCTGTGATGAAGCAGACTGTGTAGTTTAAGAAAAGGATATTACACTACAAAAAAGGTTAGAATCCCTTGAGAGATAATCGAGTGACCAACAAACAAATAAAATACAAAAGTGATGAAGATGACTAGCCAAAGGTACTAACTAGTATAGTTGGAAACACTAAAAGAAATGCTTGATAAAATCTAACGCCACCGACACACTGTTCATTCGAGACAAATACCCATATTACCTGGCAGATACCTGGAATGGCGCCGCTCCTCGCCCTCTGCCAAGCCCCGTTGTGTTTGCCTTCCCAGCCTGGTGTCAGGCCTGGCTGCTGACGGGCTCTGATTTGTAAATGATATGATTAGAGGGATTTAATATGCTGCAATGCTTCGCGTGTCTACCAGATGGCATAATTCCCACACAATGAATTGGTCATGCAGTATATATATGATACTGTGCATTATATGCATCCAGTTGGAATAAAATATCTTGCACTAGGTCCCTGTGCCTGAGAAAATCCGTCAATCCCTCGGGCAAGAAAACAGTCAACAACCATCAATCACCGCGGGTATACAGCCCGAATTCGTGGGACTACCTAGCCTCGAATAAAAGTGGGTCCGCCAGTTGTATCGTCCTGACCACAAATACAATATGTGTTTTCTCTCTTTGAATTATCTATTTTATTTGGTTCAGGATGATAGATTTTATCAGCATTTATTTTAGTGTTCCAATTATATTTAGTACCTTTGGCATAGTCATCTTCATCCCTTTTGTATTTTATTTGTTTGTTGGTCACTAGATTATTTTCAAGGGATTCTAACCTTTTTTGTAGTGTAATATCATTTTCTTTAAATACAGGATGATTCATCAGGTCTACTATAGTATCTTTTAAAATGCAGACCCTCAATCCAAAGGGTCTTAATGTTGATATAGACATTGGCGCCTTCTTGATATAACCTTCTCAATAAGTTTCATTCTTAATACATCTCAGTTGCTTTTAGTGCTCTGAATATTATAGTGTAGCAATTTTAACAATGGACTGTTAATTTTATTGTAATATATGTGTATCTAATTTTGTTTATCTTCCTCAAAAAATAAACATATATAGTGCAGACTGTAATCACTGCTAAAGTTCGTAGTAATCTATAGAATGAAACTCACAAAAATCGCAGTATGATATCACATGACAGAGATCCTTCTCTCTCTGACTGGAGCCCTTTTCAACCGCAAATGTTAGGATATCCCTCAGTATGTGGGTATGAAAATAAAGAAAAACCACTATAGTGCATACTATTCGGACTCAGTGTATTCACAAAATTAACAAGAGTACATCAAACTCACATGTGCCATAAAATAATCGGGTGGGGGAGAGAACCGCCGATCAATCTTCAGTATAATGGCAGGCAGCTTCACAGTGTCTCACTCGCTTCTCGCGACGAAGCATCTAGCGAAACGCGTAGAGTTTGTAGCAGAGAACCCGTTCGGAAGCATTGGCAGAACCAAGGCAGACACCATACCTAGTGTGAACTTCCGCCCTTAGCTGTGACGCGATAGCGGAAGTGACGCGACGGCGGTGACGTATGCGGAACACACAGTGAGAAGCGAGTGAGACACTGTGAAGCTGCCTGCCATTATACTGAAGATTGATCGGCGGTTCTCTCCCCCACCCGATTATTTTATGGCACATGTGAGTTTGATGTACTCTTGTTAATTTTGTGAATACACTGAGTCCGAATAGTATGCACTATTGTGGTTTTTCTTTATTTTCATACCCACATACTGAGGGATATCCTAACATTTGCGGTTGAAAAGGGCTCCAGTCAGAGAGAGAAGGATCTCTGTCATGTGATATCATACTGCGATTTTTGTGAGTTTCATTCTATAGATTACTACGAACTTTAGCAGTGATTACAGTCTGCACTATATATGTTTATTTTTTTTTCCAACTTCAATTTTCTTTATTGGGGATACATATTCTGACAATATATCACAGCCCATTGCATTCCCATCCCCCAACATCTTATTTTCTTATTCTCTTTAATAACAGCTGTCCCTTATTAAGGCTACTTTGTTTTATGACAGGGACAGTACATAAAAGACATACAGGACAAACCGGACATCGGACAAGAGATAAATAATCGGGTGGGGGAGAGAACCGCCGATCAATCTTCAGTATACTGGCAGACAGCTTCACAGCGTCTCACTCGCGTCTCGCTGTGTATTTTCGCATACGTCACCGCCGTCGCGTCACTTCCGCTATCGCGTCACAGCTGAGGGCGGAAGTTCACACTAGGTATGGTGTCTGCCGTGGTTCTGCCAATCCTTCCGAACAGGTTCTCTGCTACAAACTCTACGCGTTTCGCTAGATGCTTCGTCAGGAGTTGTGCGAGACGTGAGTGAGACGTGAGTGAGACGATGTGAAGCTGTCTGCCAGTATACTGAAGATTGATCGGCGGTTCTCTCCCCCACCCGATTATTTATCCACCAGGAATGAGGTGTATCTGGGAATGACCGGAATGAAAGTAGAAAACACAGCCACATATTACTGTACCAAGAGCCACAGTGATGTAACCAGTAACAAATACTGCTGCTGTATTGCATGGCTATATCCCAGGAGGATACATCTGTAACTGATAAAGGAAACAGCAATAATAAAGGTACAAAGTAATGGAACAAATATACAATGTAGATTTCTCTGGCAGTGAAGAGGTTAACCCCCGAAGACAGATTTCTGGATCAGACACCTCCCAATAACAATGTCAATATGAACACAAACCTAATACAGTTTCATAAGAAAAATAAAGAATAAAACAAACTGCCTCAAAATCCCAAAGAAATTCTGGTCCCGTCTAGTTAAGGAAACCAGAGGGAAAAGGACCCCTGTGTGGCTCTCTGTCACCTTGTGAGATGATTTGATTAAAACATTTTGATTGTATTAAGAACACGTTAAATCAATGGGGTTTAAAATAAGAATTAAATAAATTGTGAACGCTGTGTAAACTCTTAGTGTATAATAAACCCTATAAAGAGTAATGTACTAACCAGAGTTGGATTTCCAGTGTTATGTGGATTCACTGGCCCTAGTGACACTTGTATAAAGACATCTCCAAGGGAATGTCTGTGTGAGGGAAGAATAGTAGGAAACCTTAAATGTAGTGTCACAGTAATGTTAAAGTACCTCTCCACGATGTAGGGGGTTATAGTCCCCATCTGCCTTTTGCGCATGTGTCTTGTCATCGTCTCCGTGGGGTTTTCCTGACCAATAGTGGGTCCTTCCATTCCTTCCTGACTCGATCAGTTTACATGGTACCCCATTTATACCTTAATCTCGTTTTCCCCTCTCGGAGGGTGGTCCGATGTTTGCTCATTCTTTTATTATGTTTGGTTTAAGCGGTGTCAAATTGTAATCTGTAGTTGTCCGTCGTGTACATGAGGGGGTTACCTTTCCCTCAGCTGACATACCTCTCGTTGTGAGACTAATGATGCAGCCTGACATGGTGTCGCTGGATTTGTGCGGGTCATCTGATTTGGTGGCCCGAGGGCACGATGGGCTCTGTCCATTCGAGGTCCCTCGGTTCCCGTTCATGCAGCATAGCGTTGTGAAGAGCCCACGGAGTTTATGATTGGAGTTGACTGGCATGAGTTCGATCAGGATACACGATCCTCATGTTTTTGCCTTCCTCTCAACTTTTCTCTTTCTCTTCCAATCCATACTTTTTAAGAACCTGATCTCCACATGCCCATCTGTATAAGCTCATTTATCATTTCCAGTTTGCGTTTTGGATGGAATCCGCCATTTTCTTTCCCCCCATCCAGCGCCATCGTTCTCCTCCAGTGAACCCCTCTCGCTCCGCTCGCCATCGCGTCCAATCCGTTACGCTGCTTTCAGTTCTCGTTTGATAGAGAACATGTAGCTCATCCGACATTACCTTAGCATCCAAGGTCACATAAATTCTCTCGTGGGGACGAAACTCCGGGGTCTGCGCTGTCTCTCTCTGTCCTTAGCCGCGGCCTGCTGGTTTAGGTGGGACCTCTTCGGTCACGTGGTCCCTGCGGCCCTTCTTGATTTTTCTCGGCGAAGGATCCGAGCTCCGCTGAGATTGCAGGAGAATTGATTGCGACCCGGTCCCGGCGCCCGCCTCTTTGTTTGTTGGTGGCACGCGGGGTGCTATATGTTGGTAGGAGGTGTTTTTTTAGGGTCGGGGGGGTGGATTGAGGGTATTTGTGAGTAGGGGTATGTGTTTTGGGCCTTTGGAGCTCAGCTCTCACACGTCCAATGTCTCTTGGCGTGCCGACCCGCGCCCCAGCTAAGGGAACAATTTTTTTAAAGATGTCTTAGGCGAACAATTTCATTTAATGATAGTCTTCCCCATCCAAAATGCTAAAGAATATACCCTATGGTCACTATCAATCAGGGCTGAACGCACATAGGTGGAGGTGTTTATATTAACCAGCTGATATTTTACAAAGAAAGTTTTGAGGAGAGAGATATGATTTGGAATCTATTGAGGAGGCCCTTAACAAATACATAGACTAATACCAGAGGGAAGGAATTACTTGGCCCACAACCCAAGTATGAAATAATGATTCCAGTACCTTTCATTACACGCTACTAATATTGAGCCGATAAGACTGTAACATCTTGAAGAACAAAAACGATTGGCACTTTTTGCGAAAAATTAACATACTAGTATTGAGGGCCACCTACCAGAAGCCCAGCGGGTGATCTTAAACTGCTAACAACATCAAGATGCAATCTGGTCCGAGTGTTTAATAGGAGGGAAGGCTGTGGAGCAAAGTCCAACTGGTTACCCAAACCAAGTGGCTTTTTACAACTTCTTCAACTGTACAGCCATGTTAAATATGCATCCTAAGAGGAAGACAGATTTCACCTCGCGAAACAAAAAGGTCCTTTAAAACCAAACACTTATCATTGTACGACCCCTTTCGTTGTTATATTTGCTGGAATGGGGGACCGTGGTTGGTCGTCCATATGTGGGCCGGTTATCTGCGTATACGTCATATTAAGAATTTCTGGCATACTGCATAAACATTAGTGCCACTATCGGGGGAGGTGCAACTTGCACCCCCTCCAGTGACCAAGCAGATCAGTGTGTAACAGTCTGTATGACTTGTTAATTCTTATGTCACGAAAGACCATCTGGGGTCGTGCCAAATATGTCTGAGTGCGTCCAGACATATTGAATTTGGGGTGTACCCTGTTTGTTATGATCTATGAGAATCACTAGCATGAAAAATAGAGATCTGCCATATGGTCATTGCCAGCACTGTGATGAGTAGTCAACGGTAATACACTACCTAACTCCATTCTCTTATATCAATCACACAAGAATAAAGTTGTTCCATAGAGTATATTATGTGAAGGAGGACAGTATAGATGCGTTGATTAGATTACCAAAGGCATTACCAATAAACACTAACTAGGGGCTAGATAAGTTAAGGAGACCTCACTGCAGCACATTTTGATTGCAGGACGGAGCCGGTTTTTCCACGGCGAAACGTGTTGCTCTATTCCAACCATACCCTTTTTGGACTTTGAGGCTGTCCGTAAGTCATTGGAGCAAGCTGCAGACACCGCCGCAACTAGAGCGTCATCACCTCTTATTCCGGACTCGGAAAGAACGTGCAGATGAGAGGCGGCTGCCACCACCGGCAGCGGAACGCAGGGTTTTTTTATTTTCAGGTGAGTGCCATTTAATGTTGTTTTTTAGTGTTCAAAAATAATTCAGCAATTTGTAAGACCTACGGAACCCCCTGCTGTTTGCTTACTTTCTTCACACCCCATTGGCTTGCTGACCGGAGAGGGAAGGAGACCTAAAACGCAAAGACAGTGGAAGTGGATCACCCCATTCCACACCCCTTGCCTGCATCATATGTGGTGCAACTGTCAGCCACCCCGGATTAAGTCACACCTAGAGGTCCTACCACAGATACCTTTCAAGGATTGGGCTTATACACATGGCCGCGTAAGTTTGTATATATATTTCTCCCTTATCCCCTCCGACCCCTTCAATTAAACCTTCTGGGTTGAACAAGAAGCGCGCTCAAAGAATACCCCTATATACTTTTATACTCACAGCAGGGCGTGGAGTATTCATCTACCTGATTATCTTATTAATATACCCCAAGTCCATTTTTGTAAGTTTTTTGCAATGTTTTTGATTCGCATTTGATTACTAATTGACGGAAGGCTTTGTGGTTCTCATGCTCAAAACACCCTCTAACTCCTGCTACACCCACCCCTATTCTTCGTTTGTATCCTCCCCATGCGTGAGGGTGGTGCAGTGTGTGCACCGTGCTGTGAGTGTGTCTGTGAGTGTGTGCAGTGTGTTGAGTGTGTGCAGTGTGTTGTGAAGTGTTGTGCAGTGTTCTGTGAGTGTGTTGCAGTGTGCTGTGGTGTGGCAAGTTTGCGGTGAGTGGTTGCAAAATAAAATATATTTTTAAATTATTCAGGGACCACGCTCACTGCTTATATGTTGATCCCTCCGCGTTATCGCGGATCGCGCTATAACCTGTTGCAGCTGTATTAACAGGACAGGACAAACCTCACTACAAACTATGTAATCCCAATCCTACATATTAATACATAGGGCTTTTAATTATACTATGTGTTGTATGGTTTCCCTCTCAAGCAATCTTTATAACTTTTGATTCGAGGTGTCAGTACACTACCTTATAGTGTCAAAGGTTTTAACTCTTACTGCTTATGATTAAGGCTTTAGTCCTAGGACAAGCCCTGTCATTAGCCTACACAGTGTACTACCAGTAAGCTGAGATCTCCTTCCATTCCTCTAGGAGTCTAGCAGTGTCATAATGCTACAAACAGTTTACAAGGATTAAAGTACCAGTATCAGCCATAGATCGGGCTAACTTCAGATCTTCAGCGCAATAAGCCCGACATCTGTGTTAATATACTCACGGACAATTTTACTAATACCCCTCTAAAATCACTATAATCTACACATCCGTGGCTGTAGTGGTGCGACACCTATCAGGATTGTTTATCACCACATCCTCTGGGCACCTAAGTGGCTGCAAATATCTAGCTGGGGTTCTAGGTTCTCCTGGTGTTGTTGGCACCTACAAGAATAGTAGGAAACCTTAAATGTAGTGTCACAGTAATGTTAAAGTACATGTAGGTGCACCAAAACCAGAGAACCTGGCACACAGCTCATATATGTTGCAGCCAAGTGCCCAGATGATAGTTGTCAGTGGTCTAAGGGTCAGTGTGTATCAATCCCCACTCAGCTTTTTCTTTTTTTTCTTCTTTTCTCCTTTGCGGTCCAGGGTCCCGTGTTTTATGGAGAGCTTGTCCGTACAGTATGCTCAGTCTCACAAAACTCGGACCGCCCTATCCCATGTGGTGAGGGTAGGACTGTTCCGTCTGAAATTACCTGTTTGAAGGACCGTTCGCTGTTTGAAAATTAAGCCCCGCCTGAAACCTTATTTCTGCAGCAGCAATCAGTTCAATGTGTTAGTTTACTTCATATTTTGTTTTCTTACATATATTTAGGTTGTACATGGAAACACAGGCAATCCCTAGAGTTAATGCTCTTTTTATCAGTGATTAATCAAATTGTCTATAAAAAGTATGTGGAATAAATAAGGGAACAAGCGGCGTGTTACATTCTGTCAGCTCATCGCCAGTCAGTATTCACTTGTGACAGATGATAGAGGCGGACCCGCACCGCTGCCCATACCGCTATGACGCTACGCCAGCACTACGCGCGAGCGCCACCGGAGTATCCCCACCGCGCGAGCCCAACCGCGGCCCCACCGCGAGCGCCCGCGAGCGCCAGCGCGAGCCCCAGCGAGCCACACCGCGAGCACAACCGCGTGAGCCACACAAGCGGAGCCGCACCGCGAGCCCCACAGAGCGAGCCCCCGCGAGCCCACCGCGACCCACCGGCGAGCCGCACCGCTTCGATCAGCACCTCGAGACGCACCGCGAGCGCAACCGGACAACAACGCGAGCCTCCACGCAGGCGCGAGCCCCTCCGCTATCCCCACCGCGAGCGCACTGTACCCCACCTCGAGTCCCCACCGAGATCCGCACCTCTATCGCACCGCGAGCCCCACCTCGCTCCTCACCTCGAGACTCACGCGAGCCGCAAAGCTATCCTCATCGAGGGAGCCGATCTCTAGCCTCACTCTATATCATCTCTATCCTCATCTCTAGCCCCACCTCTATCTCTCAGTATGTATGAAATTCGCTTCGGTTTTACCTGATTATTATCACAAGGGGCGGTCTGCGCTCCAGCCTGAGCAGAGGGAGAGAGAAGAAGAGCCTGGGCGGTGTGTGATTCTCTCCTGGGAAAATAGGAAGATCTCCTCTCATTACTTGGTGTTCGTCCTCAGTACAAGTAGGACTGTTATTTTGCACATCGTGTGAGTTAAGTTCATAGTAACACAGCTGGAGATCTGTAAACAATCACTCTCTGTTGCAGGGGTTACACCTCAAAAACCTGTAATATTCTGATCTTTACCTTGGACCACAAATGCAGTTATTATCAGGTCACCCCTCGGGAGGACGAGGTGTCACATTCACACCATTCAGGGTAACAAAGAGGAAATGGAATCCATGTAAACTGCAGCAAATCTGGGATTTCTATGTAAAAACTTCCTCAGTCCCGGTCTCTGCTGGATTCATTTTGTTATTACACTCGGCCACACTTTATTGCTCATAGGCAGATCGCAAGCAGGGAGATTTCCCGGCTTGCTATGGCGCCCCTCAGGGTGCCGGCGTCACCGACGCGCGGTCGCGCGTCATCGGGAGCCTGCGCCCCCTGCACGGCGCTTCAGGGCTACCCGAGGGAGGCCTGGTTGTCCCGCGACTGTGGGGGACGGCGGCGGGGGTTCAGGGGGAACCCGGCCGGACATGGCCAGGGGGGTTGAGAGCGCCCCGATAGGATGGCGCTCTTTCCGCTGCTTAGGCGCGCGGCACGTCACACTCCGGCGCGCGCCAGGCTACTGTGAAGGCCGAGAACGGGCAAATGATCGAAAAACGCCCGCAGCAGTAAGAGGTAATAACTGAAACCAAACAAGCAAGTTATTTATGTTAATAGCGGGCTCTTTCTCTGCTGGTTCAATTAAAAACTGTTTGTTCCCCATTGATCAGTGAGTCATTGTAATTACTAGCTGTGTATATATCAATGGATTTTATTTCTGGTGATAATTTCCCCATCTGGTAGTCTGCAGGCTGTGACATGGGTCCAGTAGTGTATCACCAATGCAAATGTGGGGATATGTCCAGGGGAAAAAAGGTTCAGTTCTTTTCATGTGAGGGACAAACATACAAGACACGTCCGCCGATGAGAAAGAAGATGGACCTGGTAATGCTTCAAATAATAACATCAGCTTACAATGTAGCCAAAGTATTAGTAGAGCGTAAATAAAAGAAATTTATGATTGGGTTAAATGATACAAATGTGTGAAAGCGTCAGTTCGATATATATGCAAATGATTTATGCAAAAGATGAACTTCATCTTCCTCCGTGAAATATGTAAAGACTTTTACCTTGCTCTTGGACATCAGATGAGAAACAGGAATCTGTGTATACAGCAACATGTGCATCTTATCCTTGTACTCTGTGTAATTCCAGCTCTGCAGTGTATGTGGGAACCAGAGTCTGCCACACGATAATATCCTATATAGTCTCGTGTCTGCCACTTGTGTGGAATGTTCCTGTCTCCCCTTTTCAGGTGTCCACTCACAGATTTAGATGTCATGTCACTCCGGCCCTTTGTTAGTGAGACCCGTCTGAGACCCTCAGACTGACTGTAGGTGACCGGTGTACCAATCCTGATGGCAGTAAGATCCACTATGCGGACGGGCAGGCAGCGGACGGGGACACATGGGTTTCTGGCTCACCTTAATCATGCAAAAGGCTCGGCCTTCAACCCGACCCTCAGGCAGAGGTTTTCTCGTCCAGAGGACACAACCAGGAATGAGGGTGTATCTGGAATGACCGGAAAATGAAAGGAGAAGAACACAGCAAAATATTACTGTACCCAAGAGGCCCACAGTGATGTAACCAGTAACAAATACTGCTATGCGGATGAATGGCTATATCCCAGGAGGATACATCTGTAACTGCTTAAGGAAATAGCCATAATAAGATACAAAGTAACGGAACCAATATCCAACGTAGATTTTACTGGCAGTGAAGAGGATTAAACCCGAGACAGATTTCTGGATCAGACATCACAATACAATATCCAAGATGAACACAAAACTATTACAGTTTCATAAGAAAATAAAGAACTAAAACAACTGCTAAAAATCCCAAAGAACTTCTGTCCGTCTAGGTAAGGAAAGCCAGAGGAGAAAAGGAACCCAGTGTGGCTCTTCTGTCACTTGGTGAGATGATTTGATTAAAACATTTGATTGTATTAGGAACACGTTTGTAAATCAATGGGGTTTATTTTAAAATAAGAATTAAATAAATGTGAACGTTGTGTAAACTCTTAGGGTATAAGAAACCCTATAAAGGAGTAATGTACCTAACCTGTGGTTGGATTTCAGCTGTGATGTGGATTCACTGGGCCCTCGTGAGCAACTGTATAAAGAAATCTCTAGGGCATGTCTGTGTGAGGGAAGAATTGTTAGGAAACCTTAAAGTAGTGGTCCAGACATGTTAAAGTACTTGTAGGTGCCAACAACACCAGGAGAACCTAGAACCCCAGCTAGATATTTGCAGCCACTTAGGTGCCCAGAGGATGTGGTGATAAACAATCCTGATAGGTGTCGCACCACTACAGCCACGGATGTGTAGATTATAGTGATTTTAGAGGGGTATTAGTAAAATTGTCCGTGAGTATATTAACACAGATGTCGGGCTTATTGCGCTGAAGATCTGAAGTTAGCCCGATCTATGGCTGATACTNNNNGGTACTTTAATCCTTGTAAACTGTGTAGCAATATGACACTGCTGAGAATCCTACAGTAGAGTGACCAGGTAAGGAGATCTCAGCTAGGTAGTACACTGTGTAGGATTAATGACCGGCTTGTCCTAGGACTAAAGCCTTAATCCTAATACAATAAGTGTTAAACCTTTTCCATATAAGGTAGTGTACTGGGACCTCAGAATCAATAAGGTATATAGATTGATTCTGAGAGGGACACCATACAACTACATAATATACTTAAATAGCCCTAGGTATTCTAATATGTAGATTGGGATACATAGTTTGAAGCTGAGGTTTGTCTGTCCCTGTTAATACAGCTCAACCCTGTTATAGCGCGATCCGCTATAACGCGGATCAGCATATAACGCAGTTTGAGCGTGGTCCCTGAATATTTTAAGAAAAATAATATTTTTTTTGCACACACTGCACACACTCACAGCACACTGCACACACTCACAGCACACTGCACACACTCACAGAACACTGCACACACTCACAACACACTGCACACACTCACAACACACAGCACACACTCACAGCACGGTGCACACACTGCATACACTCACAGCATGGGAACAAACGAAGAATAGGGGGAGCAGGAGGTTAGAGGGAAAAGAACACAAGCCTTCAGTCACAGTAATCAAATAGCTAATCAAAAACCTTGCAAAACCTTACAAAAAATGGACGTGGGGTATATTAATTGGATTTGGGAGCATAGGAGATGAAATATAAAGTGAACAACTTACTAGGGACCAACCGCTCCATGTGTAGAGCCCCCAAGTCCTTGAAAGGTATTCTGTGGGGGTAACTCTAGTTTGACTTTATCCGTGGTATCAGTGCACCACATCTGCTGGGAAGGGCAGGTGTTGAATGGGGTATCCCCTTCACTGTCTTTTCGTTTTAGTCCTCCTTCCCTCTCCGGTTCAGCAAGACATGGTGGGTGAAGTAAGGCAACCGCAGGGGGTCAGTAGTGCCCTGTTCAAAATTCTGATTTATGTTGAACACTAAAAAACATGTAATGGCACTCACATGAAAATAACAAACCCTGCCGTTCCCGCCTGCCGTGGTGTGCAAGCCGCCGTCATCTGCACTTTACTCTGCCCGCATCCGGAAATCAGAGGTGATGTGGAAGCCCTCGTGCTGCTGTGTCTGCAGCTTGCTTCCACGACTACGACAGCCCTCAAATGTCCAAAAAGGTAGTGGAATAGGCAAAGCGCGTTTCGCCGTAAAAACGTCTTCCTCAGGCTCAAATGTACCTGCAGTGAGGGTATGCCTAACTATATAGACCCTAGTTAGTGTTATTGGCAGTGGTGACAAATCACCCATAAAAATCTACTCTATGCCAGCACAAAAAAATTACTCGCCACCTATACAAACGAGTGCTGCTTGGGCCCATATTACTCGCCCTGGGGTTAAATCACTCGCCCGGGGCGAGCAAAATGTATAGGTTTGTCGAACACTGTTTATTGGTAACTGAGTTGGGTAATAAGTCATTTACTGTCCTCCTTCTCACATAATCAGCCTATGTAACACTTATGCTACCTCTACTGATATACAGAGAGGCGCTTTGACTCACAGTGCCACAATACACAATGGGAATCTCTTCCTCCACTACTTAGGCTAACGGCCCCGGCACGCGCTCTACGAATGCGCGCCTCGCGCTTTCGGCTGCGCGTTTCCGGCGATTCCCCCCCGGTTGACAGCTACTGGCAGGAGAGAGTACCGGGGGGGGGGCGGCCGGAGGAAGATTGACTGAGGGCTCGGCCATGACGTCACCCGGCAGGGTTTCGCCCTCATGCTGATAACCGCCGGGGGGCGTCCTAGCCGCGTCGCCAAGACTTTCCTGCTCAATTCTATTTGGATGCAGGAGTAGCTTCTCGCGCGAGCGTGCGGCCCCCCCCCCGACAGCGGCGGCCCGGCGCCGTTGCGGGGAGGCTCTGGTGAGCGCAGGCGGACGCTGCAGCATGCAGCGGGGGCAAGGCCTAAGTCATAAATACATACAATAGATTAAATCTTAATTATACTTCCATTCAGGTGCAAACACCTCCAAATCACTAAACTCTACAAGTTAAGTTAAATTATAATTGTCCCACTACAATCATTACTTTAAAAAGAACTTAAAATTTGCTAAAATATTATTCATTACAAAATCAGATTTATTCTACTATTCTAAAATATACTTTCCTTTTAATAAATTTAAAATTTAAACCTACACCTATTACAACATTTATTACATTACAAACGTATCCATAACATGTGTATATCACTACTATATTATTAAATAAAACATAGTCCCTACTAAATATCCTATTCAAAAAGTTAAAATATTAACACCTTAACAATTAAGCTCAAAAAAACAGTAAAACCATACATATGACTGGCAGGACAAAGATATTTGGGAACTTGGCTATTGATGGTTATCCATGTATCTAGAATCAAAAGAAAGGGGTGAGAATCAAAATCAATAGTAAATATCAATATAAAAAAAATAACCCTTTTTAAAACCCCTTACATTATGGCGAAACTATTTCTCAGAAAAAGATCAAAAAAAGATCAAAAAAACTCATAGCGGGGGTTTATGTATTTTGTATCTTATTGCACTCTCATTACACAAACGCAGCGACTGTCCAAACTACATTCAGACCATTGGGGGTTAAGGTTTTCATCTGGTAAATCCAACGTCTCACCTTTGGGCGAGACGTTGTAGTCCTATCCCCCCCCTCCAGTGCTCTGCCGACCATTTCTATTCCCCATAGGTCAAACCTGTAGGGTCACCCCACATGCACTGAACTAAAATGCAACGGCACACTATTTGTTGCCAGTTTCCTCTAATGTTGCCTATGTGTTCCAGTATGCAGACCTGTAGACTTCTCACGGTTCCGGCCCACATACTGGAGACCACACGGGCATTCCAGCAAATATACAACCGAAAGTGTCTTACAATGATAAGTTGTTTGGTTTTAAAGGATCTTTTTGTTATCGCCGAGGTGAAATCTGTTTTCTCTCGGATGCATATTTAACATGCTTACAGTTGAAGCAGTTGTAAAAGCCCACTGGTTGGGTCCAGTTGGTACTTGTGCTCCACAGCCTCCCTCCTATCATAAACACTCGGGACCAATTGCATCTTGATGTTGTTAGCGTTTAAAGATCACCCGTGGGGCTTTCTGGTAGGTGGTCCCTCAAACTATATCGTTTCGCAAAATTGCCAATGTTTCTTCAAGAGTGTTACAGTCTTATTGGCTTCCTATTATAGCGTGTAATGAAAGGTACTTGAATTCCTTATTTCCTACCTTGGGTTTTGGCCTCAGTAATTCCTTCCCTCGTAGTGCCTNNNTATTGTTTTTGTTAAGGCCTCCTCAATAGCTTCCAAATCATAATCTCCTCAAACTTTCTTTTTAAAATATCAGCTTGTTCCCTAAACACCTCCACCTCTGTGCAGTTCTGCCTGATCCTGCGTAGTTGACCATAGGGTATATTCTTTAGCCATTTTGGATGGTGGCAGCTATTATTTAAAATGCAATTGTTCGCATCAACCTCTTTAAAAAATGTCTTAGCTTTCATTTGGTTGTTCTCTATATAAATTGTCAAATCGAGGAAGTTGATGTTCGTGGAAATAATCTCCAATGTAAAAGATAGATTCACCCGATTCTTATTGATATAACTCAAAAAAAGGGTCAAATCTTCTTTAGTTCCACGCCATATGAAGATCACATCATCGATGTATCTTCTCCATAGGACTAGGTTTGCTCCAAAGGGGTTACCTGACCAGATGTTCTTCTCTTTCCAGTGTGACATAAAGATATTTGCGTAACTGGGAGCAAACCTAGTCCCCATGGCGGTTCCACATTTTTGTAGGAACATGCAGCCATCAAACCAAAATAGGTTGTGCTTTAAAATAAACTCTATTCCGTCCATCAGGAAAGCTTTCTGCTCATGTGGTATCATGGGGTCTCCTTCCAAAGCATCCCTCACTGCCTCACACCCATCTTCATGTCTGATTGAGGTGTAGAGTGAGGTCACGTCGCAGGTTCAAAAGGCGCTGACTGACAAAATAATTACCCTCGAACAACAACACAAAACGTCCCCCTCCAAAAAAATACTCAGATCTCTTGACAAAGCAAGAACTGAATTAAAGCACTCCCAACTAGAAGAAGTGGAGAGAGCGCTCAAATGGACCAATCAGAGGTTTTATGATAAAGGTAATAAGGCCGACAAACTACTTGCATCAAAACTAAGAGGCATAAAGGCAAGAGCCCAAATCGCGAGAATCCGCAAGAAAGCGGGTCGCACCACATACCTAGATAACGAAATTGCCCAAGAATTCGCAAACTATTACACGGAGCTCTATAACCTCCACCCCCCCAACCAAGCCCCTGCAGAGGCGGATTTGGCAACTCGATTTTTAGCAAATTGCAAACTTCCCTCCCTCTCCGACGAGGAACTCAATGCCCTAAACGCTACAATCACCCAGGAAGAACTGGCACAAGCCATAAGCACCCTTAATATAGCCAAAACTCCTTGTCCCGATGGCTTTTCAAACGCATATTATAAAAAATTTAAAACGTCTCTCTCCCCATATCTCCTAGATATGTTCAACTCCTTTCTAGAAGGAGCCCCAATCCCAGGCACAATTTCCGCTGCCAATTTAGCAATCATCCACAAGGAAGGAAGGGACCCGCTTCATTGTGGTAGCTACAGACCAATCTCCCTTCTTAATACAGATCTAAAACTCTATAGCAAGATCCTTGCAAACAGGCTAAACCCTATTCTCCCCCGACTAATTCATATACTGTAGACCAAGTGGGATTCGTGTCAGGAAGACAGGCCTCTGACAACACCCGTAAAATTATTGATATCATAGACCACCACGTGCATCTCAACAAACTCCAGGCCATGATTCTGAGCCTGGATGCCGAGAAGGCATTTGACCGTATCAAATGGTCCTTCCGTGATCAAACAATGATCAAGTTCGGCTTCTCAGGACCATTCCTGGAAGGGGTTAGGGCACTATATCAGAACCCTACTGCATACCTGAAACTGCCGGGAGGACAATCTAGCCCTATCCACATACGCAACGGAACCAGGCAGGGTTGCCCACTATCCCCACTGCTATTCGCTCTCTCGATAGAGCCGCTGGCGGCTCAAGTTAGAGCGAACCCAGATATATTAGGTATAACTATAGCTGACAAAGACTATAAAATATCCCTTTTCGCAGACGATGTCATTCTGACCATAACGGCCCCTCACCTCTCCCTACCCAACCTACATAAGCTGCTTGACCAGTTTAGTCTCGCTTCAGATTACAAAATAAATATGGACAAGTCGGAAGCACTAAATATATCCCTTCCCGAACCCACATGGAAACTCCTTCAAACTAACTACAAATATAGATGGAATTCCTCCCACATAAAATACAGTACCTAGGGATCAAAATTACTAGAATGTACTCCTCGCTATATAAAACTAACTATCCCCCCCTTTTTAGCCAGATCAAGAAAGATCTTGAAGCTTGGAATACTTACCAGATTTCCTGGTTTGGCAGAATCGTCTCCGCTAAAATGAATATCCTTCCCCGACTGTTGTACTACTTCCAAACGCTCCCAGTCCCAATCCCACTAACCGACCTCAGGAATATACAGACACAAATAATACGCTTTATATGGAAACAGCGTAGACCCAGAGTCCCGCGATCAGTTCTCCTGGCGGCAAAGCCAAGAGGAGGGTTGGGTGTACCCGACGTGATTAAATACTATCACGCAGCCCAGCTCAGACAGGCGGTAGTGTGGAACAACCCCCCGGACTCCGCCTGCTGGCTAGAAATAGAGACCAACCATATAGCTCCTGTCCCCCTCCCAGTATTGCTCTGGTCCCCAGGCCATAAGGAAAAACCCCCTCAGAAGCTAGGACTGGGGGCAATGAAATGCACGTGGTCCATCTGGTCTAAAAATAGAGGGAAATATGGCCTAACTTCGCCCCCCTCCCAACTTATCCCCATACTTGGGAACCCAGCATTCCCTCCTGGATGCTCCCAAGCTCAAATCGGTCAATTTAAGGACCTAAATATTAGCGTGGTTGCGGATCTGCTAGAGAACGACGAAGCTCTGTCCTTCCAGGAGCTCAGAAACAAATTATCGGCCCCCCATCTCCCCATATTTACATTCTTACAAACAAGGCATTTCCTTGGAGCTCTAACCCCGGCCTCAAAATTCGCCCCCCTGACCAAATTTGAGTCCCTCTGTCGAAGAAGAGAGTATCAGAAAGGCCTCATTACGGCAATCTATAGCATACTAGAAAACTCCCTCCCTCCACCCACTCATGCTTATATGCAAAAATGGTGCACAGATCTAGGCATACCGTTAGACCTCGAGGATTGGGAGGACATCTGGGACGCAGCCCCTAAAACTTCAATTTGTTCGATTACAAAAGAAAATATATACAAAATACTATTCCAATGGTACCTGACCCCGAGTAGACTGAGCCAGATCTTCCCCGGCGCAACTGACGAGTGCTGGAGAGGATGTGGACAAAAGGGCGACATGTCCCATATTTGGTGGACATGCCCGGAGATACAGCGATTCTGGACCAGAGTTCAAAAACTGCTGGATGACACCCTAGGCCTGGAGGTTCCCCTGGACCCTCTGACGTACGTTCTGGGTAAACCAATAGATGATCTTCCAGCCCCTGAGGCCAGGCTGACTTCCGCCATACTTACGGCGGCAAGATGCTCGGTGGCAGCGGCCTGGAAGCAACTAAAAGCGCCCTCAAGAAGGACCGTGGTCAACAGAGTAAATACAGTTATGATCATGGAAAAACTGACGGCCATGTTAAAGCAGAAAATGCCACAATTCTATAATACCTGGGAGCCCTGGACAGGTTCCTGAACCCAACCGCCCGACCAGATCCCAGTTAGGCCCCGGTGATTGACTAAGCAAATAAGCGCAAGTGAAATGGAGAGAAAGAGAGGGACTACATGCTATCAAATTGAAATCGGGCACTCTGACCTCTAACCCAAAACTAATTGTGGAAGAATTTAGAAAATATTATGAAGAGTTATACAATGGTGAAAAGGTCAGCCACAATACCAAAACGAGCCGGATACTAGAGGAATTTCTGGTGGCCTCAAATCTTCCTAAATTGGGTGGAGAGGAGGTAGAGGTGTTGCAGAGAGACTTCTCACTGGAGGAACTGACACAAGTGATTAAACATTTAAAGCCCCGGGCCCTGATGGTTTCTCAAATTTATACTACAAAAAATTTGCCAAACAACTAGCCACCCATATGCTCCGCATGTTCAATGCAGTGTTAGCAGGAGCTTCATTCTCGAGTCAAATGCTCCAAGCGTCCATCTCATTGATTTATAAACAAGGCAAAGACCCAACAAATTGTAAAAGCTATAGGCCGATCTCGTTAATCAATTCAGACATTAAAATTTTTTCTAAAATGCTGACCAACAGATTGAGTCACATCCTGTCTAGGCTGATTCACCCGGATCAGGTGGGATTCATTCAGGATAGACAAGCGGTCGACAACACTAGACGTATTATAGATCCAATTGAAATAGCTAACTCCAAAAATATCCGGGTGATGGCGCTAAGCCTAGATGCCGAAAAGGCTTTCGACAGGATAGACTGGCCATACCTGAGGTCCACGCTTGGAGCGTTTGGTTTTGGGGATAGAATATTAACAGCTATTATGGCACTGTATGGGAAACCGGCGGCAAGGGTTATCCATCAGGGCTTCCAATCAGACCCATTTGCAATAAAGAGCGGTACTAGACAGGGATGCCCTTTGTCGCCGTTATTATTCGCCCTGAGTATGGAACCTTTGGCGGCACACATTCGGTCCAATCCAGATATTACAGGTATCCAACTGGGAGAACAGTCGCATAAAGTGGCGCTATATGCTGACGATATATTCCTCACAATATCCAGACCCCTAACCTCTCTGCCCAATTTATTCAATCTAATGGATACATTTAACAGGGTCTCAGGATTCAAAATTAACCAAACAAAATCGGAAGCGTTAAACATCAACCTTCTAAAAGAAATGGTGAAACTGATAACCATCAACTTTAATTTCAATTGGCAACCTGAGTCAATTAAATATCTGGGGGTACAAATTACAAAGGACTTTAAATCTCTCTACCGGGCTAATTTCCCCAAAGTAATACAAACATTGAGAGACGATGTCAGGAGATGGTCTACATATAGAATCTCATGGATGGGTAGAGTATACTGTATCAAAATAAACCTCCTGCCATGCATTCTATATCTATTCCAGACTCTCCCAATCCCATTAAAAACTAAAGATCTACTCTCTCTGCAGTCACTAATATCCAAATTCACATGGGGATACAAAAAAACAAGAATTAAGGGAAGTATTTTAAAAAGGCCAACATCATCGGGGGGCTAGCGGTACCTTGCTTGTTATCCTATTATAAGGCGGCCCAATTATGTCAAATTATACAATGGCACTCAGACCCGAGCCTTAAAAGATGGCTGTCATTGGAGAAAGAGGTATGTGCCCCATTGGAACTGCACAACCTAATTTGGACCCCAAAAAGGATGTATAAATCCGCCAAAGAGCTGCTGCCCTCAATGACAAACTCACTTACAATCTGGGAGGCCACTAAATTTCGGTGTGCCCTGACAGCAAAAAATACACTAATGACCCCAATATTTGGCAATATAGACTTCGCTCCAGGTATGAACAGCAGGGATTTTCAAAATTGGAAACAGAAGGGTCTAATGCGACTCAAAGATCTGGAGGGTAGGAACAGTATCAAAACGTTTGAACAAATTAAGTCTGAAAAGGACATCCCACATACTGAATTCTTTAGATACCTCCAGATCAGAGCATTTTATAACAAATTTTCGCCCCGTCCCCAATTGACAAACTTTGAAAAATTCTGTGTATTAAAAACAGAAACGAAGGGACTTATATCTTGCCTATACGGAGAGGTGGTCTGTTCGGGGGCGGCCAATTCTAAGAAATTAAGCTATGTAGCACAATGGGAGCAGGACTGCAGGAGGGAGCTGCTGCGGGCTGCTGTAAGGTAAGCAGCTCCCTCCCCCTTCTGCCACAAAAAACACACACACAGAACCTTGAGTAGGAAGCTGCCTGATGACAGCTCCCGCTCCCGCCCCCGCCACTGATTGGCTCATCAGCGCACCACGTGACACGTCACCGCTCGGGATTACAATTTTCTTGAATCCCCTGGCAGCTGACGCGTCACAGTGCGTAGTGAGCCGTCAGCGAGGGGGGCCTGGGACCGGCTCGGGAGGAATCCCCTGCTGGTGGGGAACTCTCGCGCGGCCGTCCGCGCCGCCGGGCGCAGCGGGTCCCAGCCCTTAGGAGAGGAGTGGGCAGAGAATTTCATGGCAGCGGCTAAAAGCTCAATCTGTACGACGTTAAGGGAGAACGCGTATAAAGTATTAATGAGGTGGTACCTCACTCCGACTAAATTATCTAAATTTATAGAAAGCTATTCCCCATTGTGCCCAAAACAATGTGGAAGGGAAGCAGATCTCTTACATATGCTGTGGTCTTGTCCTCGGGTGCTGCCCGTGTGGGAGCAAATCAGAGATTGGCTGCAGAGGATCTTGGGCCTCTCAATCCCACTGGACCCCTGGCTGTCCCTCCTGAACAGGCCAGTGGAGGAGCTTCCCAGAATACAAAGCAAATTAGTATCGCGTTTCGCAACAGCCGCGAGATGCGAGATCGCAGCATTGTGGAAACAGAATGAAAACCCAACTATTGCTTCAATCAGGAACAGAATTTGGTACGTATGCCAGATGGAAAAATTAACGAGTTTGGTTAATGACACTGGCGCTAAATTTCTAAAAGTCTGGATATGGTGGCTAGCACAAACAGACATCCCAGGAGCAGATGGTACTTCAATTTTGCTATGATAATGTC
Organism: Ascaphus truei; assembly: GCA_036426205.1. Classification (NCBI taxonomy): domain Eukaryota; kingdom Metazoa; phylum Chordata; class Amphibia; order Anura; family Ascaphidae; genus Ascaphus; species Ascaphus truei. Next base: position 94,836 of record WSYH01001728.1, read on the forward strand.
AGAAACGCATTCTCCGCTGACCTACAGGAGCTGGGACTAAGGGCTATTGAGTCTGCAGGACCGGTGCAGACCCACCGGCCACGCGGGAGAGAACGGCCTGGAGCGGAGCCCAAGAAAAATGTGCTCAGAATAAGACGTGAGAGAGAAAAAACGAGGAGCGACCCCATTTCCCCCCCCCCTTCCCCCCCCCCCCCACCCTACCTACCCGCCCTATCTGCCCATTCCCACTTTTTGTTTTTTGTTTTCTGTTCTTTTGTTATTGCATTTATTTGTGTTACATGCAAGTATTATAAACATTTCTAGGCCGTGTTACATGCAGGTATTCTACATTCTAGGCCGTGTTACATGCAGGTATTATAACATTCTAGGCCGTGTTACATGCGGTATTATAACATTTCTAGGCCGTGTTACTTAGTTAACATTCTAGGCCGTGATACATGCAGTATTATAACATGTCTAGCGTGTACTGAGTTAACTAGGCCTGTACATGCAGTATTATAACATTTAGGCGTGATACATCGTATTATAACTTTCAGGCCGTGTTACATGCAGTATTATAACATTTCTAGGCCTGGTTACATGCAGGTATTATAACATTTCTAGGCCGTGATACATGCAGGTATGATAACATTTCTAGGCGTGGTTACATGCGGTATTATAACATTTCTAGGCCGTGATCTGCAAGTATTATACATTTCTAGGCCGTGATACTGCAAGTATTATAACATTTCTAGGCCGTTTCAGCAAGTATTATAACATTTTAGGCCGTGTACATGCAGTATTATAACATTTCTAGGCCGTGTTACATGCAGGTATTATAACATTTCTAGGCCGTGATCATGCAGGTATTTAACATTTCTATTAGGCCGTGATACATGCAAGTATTATAACATTCTAGGCCGTGATACCAATGCAAGTATTATCATTTCTAGGCCGTATACATGCAAGTATTATAACATTTCTAGGCCGTTTACATGCAGTATTATAAACATTTCTAGGCCGTGTTACATGCAGGTATTATAACATTTCTATGCCGTGATACTTGCAGGTATTATAACATTTCTAGGCCGTACTGAGTATTATACATCTAGGCCGTGATACATGCAGGATTATTAACATTTCTAGGCCGTGATAATGCAAGTATATAACATTTCTAGGCCTGTATCATGCAGGTATTATAACATTTCTAGGCTGTTACATGCAGTATTATAACATTCTAGGCCGTGTATATTGCAGGTATTATAACATTTCTAGCCGTGATACATGCAAGTATTATAACATTTCTAGGGCACGTGATACATGCCAAAGTATTATAAATTTCTAGGCCGTGTTACATGCAGGTATTATAACATTTCTAGGCCGTGTTACATGCAGGTATTATAACATTTCTAGGCCGTTACATGCAGGTATATAACATTTCTAGGCCGTTATCATGCAAGTATTATAACATTTCTAGGCCGTGTTACATGCAGGTATTATAAACTTTCTAGGCGTGATACATGCAAGTATTAAACATTTCTAGGCCGTGATACATGCAAGTATTATAAACATTTCTAGGCCGTGATACTTGCAAGTATTAAACATCTAGGCTGGTACATGCAGTATTATAACATGTCTAGGCCGTGATACATGCAAGTATTATAACATGTCTAGGCATGGATACATGCAGTATTAACATGTTTAGGCCGTGTAACATGCAAGTATTATAACTTTCTGGCGTGATACATGCAAGTATTATAACATGTTTAGGCTGTGGTACATGCAAGTATTATAACATTTCTAGGCCGTGATACATGCAAGTATTATAACATGTTTAGGCTGTGGTACATGCAGGCCAATGTACATCGTGTGGTTTGATGTTAAACTGTCAATGAAATCTGAGTTATAAAAATAATCTCTGATAACATGCATTTGACTTACAATTAAGGGAGGGGTTTGCCTAATCATCTCACAGAAACATACCAAATAGTTTAATTGGATTTTAAGTTCTCACGTTGAAAAAAAAACTTGATTGCTCCTAATCTGGAAAATGTTTACCCACATTTTGAAGCTTGATAAAATCAGAGACACCACAGAGTTTAAATATATAGCAATACAAATATCATTGTGAGAGTCATGGATTTCTGCTCTCAGAAACATCAAGACATTAAGGGCCTTATGTGATTGAAGAGGCCCTTAAATAAAAGTTATGCAGAGCCTACAGCCAATTTTCCCATCAGGTACCTTCATTTTGGAGAAATAGAAAAAGAATATATTTAAAGTAAGGTATTGCTTTTTGGTACACTGTATACCTAGGGTGACCACCCGTCCCCCTTTTGCCGGTACAGTCCCGGTTTTTCGGGAGCTGTACCGCTTTTCTGTGTGTATCGGAAATGTCCCGGATTTCCTCAATGTGTCCCATTTATTTATTTTTGTCGCCGGCGGTGCGCGAGTAAGCTGCGGTGGCACTGTGCGATGTGCGCGAGTCTGCTGGCTGCCGCGGAGGAGGAGACGGGCAGCAGCAGCCCGGTCTGGTAAGTATTTTTTTTTTTTTTAATGCCACACCCCCTCGGCAGTTTCCTACCTTTGGCCAATCCCCTGCGTCCCGCATTAAGCCCCACCCCCGGCATCATCCTTCACCAGGACCCGCATGTGAATGGATGGATGGAAGGAAGGTGCCTGGGGGCGGGGCTTCCGCTTCCTGCGGCAGAGCAACGTTGTGTGTGTCTCTGACCCGCGGCTCCTGCTCTTTCTGCGCGGTGTCCTCCCCCCTCTTGGCCGCCGGGGGATAGGAGGTGGGTTTTTTTCCTTTGCCCCGTGCCTCCTGGCGCTCCCTTCCCCCCCTGTCCCCTGGTTCGGGAGATGGGCGCGGGGCAGGCAGTGTGTGGCTGCGCGGTGTTCCCCATTCTGCCCAGGGACCCAGTGGCTGCCCTCCGGGGAGGGGGGGGCGGACAGTTTACCTTTGTTCCCGGCGTCCTTCCCCCCCCCTAGGGTGCGGGAGATGGGGCGCGGGGGTGGGTGAAGGGGGAGGCGGAGAACCACCTGCTCGTGGCTGCCCTCTGTCTGTACCCAGTCTGTGTGTGTGTGTGTGTTGTGTGTTTGGTCCGTGCGTGTGTGTGACAGTGGTTGTGTGTGTGTAATGGTTGTGGGGTGTGTGTGAATTGTGGTGTGTGTGTGTGTGTCTTGGGGTGTACCAGTGTGTGTGTGGTGTGTGGTGTTTGTGTACCAGTGTGTGTGTGTGTGTGTTGTGTGTGTGTGTGGTGTGTACCAGTGTGTACCATCCTGTGTAACCATTTGTGCGTGTGTGTGCCAGTGGTGTGTGTGTTGAAACAGTGTGTGTGTACCAGTGTGTGTGTGTGGGGTGTGTTGTGTACATGGTGTGTGTGTGGTACAGTGTGTGTGTGTGGGTGTGTGTGTGGTGTGTACCGTGTGTGTGTGTGTGTGTTTGTGTGTGTGTGGTGTGTTGTACCCGTGTGTGTGTGTGTGGTCCATGGTGTTGGTGGGTCATGTGGTGTGTTGTGAGGGTGTGTGTGTTTGTTGTTTGTTGTGGTTTGTGTGTGTACAGTGTGTGTGTGTGTGTACGTTTGGTTCATTTGTGTGTACCAGTGTGTGTGGTGTACCAGTGTGGTGTGTGTGGTGTGGTTCAGTGTGTGTGTGTGGTGTGTGTGTGTGTGTGTGCCAGTTGTGTGTGTTGTGTGTGTGTGTGTGTGCCAGTGTGTTTGTGTGTGTGTGTTTGTGCCAGTGTGTGGGTGTTACCCTGTCGGTTCCCCTTCCCTCCCCCTCTCTCTCCCTTCCAAATACCCTCAAAAGCCGAAAGAGAAACAAAGTCCCATCCCCTCGATCCTCTCCCCGTAACATATCCCTCTCTTAATCTACTGTCTCTGTCCTTTCTCTGTATCTACTGTCCTCGTCTCTCGTACTATCTTCTCTCTGTTCTCTTCTGTCTCTGGCTCTTCTCACCCTCGTCTCTCTCACCCTACTTCTTCTCACACCCCTCTGTCTCTCTCACCCTCTGTCTCTCTCTTGTACATCTCCACCTCTCTCTGTCACCTGCTCTCTCTCGCTTTCACACCCATCTCTCTCTGTCAAAAAAACACGCTCTCTCTCCTCTCTGTGTCACAAACCCCTCTCTCTCTCTCTGTGTCACCCTCTCTCTTCTCCTTCTCTGTTCCCCCCTCTCTCTCTCTGTTGTCAACAACCCCCTCTCTCGTCCTCCTGTATCACCCTCTCTCTCTCTCTGTGTCACCCTCTCCTCCGTCGTGTCAACCCTCTCTCTCTCTGTGGTCACCCCCCTCCCTCTCTCTCTCTCTCTCTGCTATGATAATGTCAGAAACGCATTCTCCGCTGACCTACAGGAGCTGGGACTAAGGGCTATTGAGTCTTAGGACCGGGTTGCAGAGCCACCGGCCACGCGGGAGGAACGGCCTGGAGCGGAGCCCAAGAAAAATGTAAGCTCAGAAGAAGACGTGAGAGAAGAAAAAAGAGGAGGACGGACCCCATTTCCCCCCCCCCCCCCACCCTACCCGCCCTATCTGCCCATTCCCACTTTTTTGTTTTTTGTTTTCTGTTCTTCTTTGTTATTGCATTTATTTGTGTTACATGCAAGTATTATAACATTTCTAGGCCGTGTTACATGCAGGTATTATAACATTTCTAGGCCGTGTTACATGCAGGTATTATAACATTTCTAGGCCGTGTTACATGCAGGTATTATAACATTTCTAGGCCGTGTTACATGCAGGTATTATAACATTTCTAGGCCGTGATACATGCAAGTATTATAACATGTCTAGGCTGTGGTACATGCAGGTATTATAACATTTCTAGGCCGTGTTACATGCAAGTATTATAACATTTCTAGGCCGTGATACATGCAGGTATTATAACATTTCTAGGCCGTGTTACATGCAGGTATTATAACATTTCTAGGCCGTGATACATGCAAGTATTATAACATTTCTAGGCCGTGATACTTGCAAGTATTATAACATTTCTAGGCCGTGTTACATGCAAGTATTATAACATTTCTAGGCCGTGTTACATGCAGGTATTATAACATTTCTAGGCCGTGTTACATGCAGGTATTATAACATTTCTAGGCCGTGATACATGCAGGTATTATAACATTTCTAGGCCGTGTTACATGCAAGTATTATAACATTTCTAGGCCGTGATACATGCAAGTATTATAACATTTCTAGGCTGTGATACATGCAAGTATTATAACATGTCTAGGCTGTGGTACATGCAAGTATTATAACATGTTTAGGCTGTGGTACATGCAAGTATTATAACATTTCTAGGCAGTGATACATGCAGGTATTATAACATGTCTAGGCTGTGGTACATGCAAGTATTATAACATGTTTAGGCTGTGGTACATGCAGGTATTATAACATTTCTAGGCAGTGATACATGCAAGTATTATAACATGTCTAGGCTGTGGTACATGCAAGTATTATAACATGTTTAGGCCGTGATACATGCAAGTATTATAACATGTCTAGGCCGTGATACATGCAAGTATTATAACATGTTTAGGCTGTGGTACATGCAGGCCAATGTACATCGTGTGGTTTGATGTTAAACTGTCAATGAAATCTGAGTTATAAAAATAATACTCTGATAACATGCATTTGACTTACAATTAAGGGAGGGGTTTGCCTAATCATCTCACAGAAACATACCAAATAGTTAATTGGATTTTAAGTTCTCACGTGAAAAAAAAACTTGATTGCTCCTAATTTGGAAAATGTTTTACCCACATTTTGAAGCTTGATAATAATCAGAGACACCACAGAGTTTAAATATATAGCAATACAAATATCACTGTGAGAATCATGGATTTTCGCTCTCAGAAACATCAAGACATTAAGGGCCTTATGTGATTGAAGAGGCCCTTAAATAAAAGTTATGCAGAGCCTACAGCCAATTTTCCTATCAGGTACCTTCATTTTGGAGAAATAGAAAAAGAATATATTTAAAGTAAGGTATTGCTTTTTGGTACACTGTATACCCTTCCCCCACTCAAATCCAGCAGAGGCCCCATGCAGTGTTTCCTGTGCCTGCCTGCACAGATTAAAATGAGATGTATCACAAGTTGCATTTCTCTGATACATTTTTTTAACCTTTTATTTGCCCAAAACAATCCTCCATATCTGAAGTGCCATAAGTCTAACATACCGCGTCAGAAGTAAGAAACTGTTCTTACAGTATATATGCTGCGGCTCTGCTCCAAAAAATAGAGCCATGCGTCTAAACACAATTACTCTATGTTGCTGCATAGACCTTTTATGTCTAATTCCAGCACTGGGGAAGTGTTCAACTCCATTCAAGGGCAGTCTAAACTAAACTACTACTTTGGTACAGCACTGCACTTTGCTTTAATGCTTCAGACATACGCATTATGGGTATTGAATGGGTCCCCTGCTTATTTGTGGGGGGATAGAGATGAGTCTTTTACAATGAGAGTGCTACTGGATCTATATCCTATATACAGTGACACCTCGCGGCCTTAATTACAATTTATTTTGGGATGTTTTTTGTCAGTACACTAAAACCTCCTCTTGGATAGACACAGGGGGATATTCTAGTAGCTGGGAGTTGTGCAAAAGCGTGCAGAAAGAGCCTTATCCGATTGGATTTCTAGAACAGCGGTGCGCAAACTGGGGGGCGCGACCCCCATGGGGGGCGCGAGACTGCCGGCTGGGGGGCGTGGGGTTTACAGAGGCCCCGCGCGCTTCCCGAAGGCACTTAAATTAAGTGCCCGGGGAGCTGCAGGGCCTCTGTAAACCTTCACTTACCTAGGCTCCGGCGGCTTCCTTCCTGCGTCGCCATGGCAACGCGGCATCAAAATAACGCTGTGAGGTCATGTGACGTCACGTTACTAGGGCAACGTGACATCATGACGCCGGAGCGCAGGTGAGTGGGGGTTAGGGGGGGCGCGGGAGTGAGGGGACCGCCGGTAGGGGGGCGCAGGGAAAAAAGTTTGCGCCCCCCTGTTCTAGATTTTGCTCTTCTGTAAGTCCTTCTCGCATGTTCACCCCCTCATCCTCTCACTTCCCCTTCTCATCCTCTCACATCCCCCATCTCATTCTCGCACTCCCCCTCCTCATCCTCGCACTCCCCCTCCTCATCCTCGCACTCCCCCCTCCTCATCCTCTCACTCCCCATCCTCATCCTCTCACTCCCTCTTCCTCTCACTCACCCCTCCTCATCCTCTCACGCCTCCCCTCCTCATCCTCTCCTCGTCCTCTCACTTCTTTCTCCTCATCCTCTCACGCCTCCCCTCCTCATCCTCTCCTCATCCTCTCACTTCTCCCTCCTCATCCTCTCCCTCCTCCCTCCTCATCCTCTCACTCCCCCTCCTCATCCTCTCTCCCCCTCCTCATCCTCTCACTCCCCATCCTTATCATCTCACTCCCCCTCCTCTCACTCCCAGTCCTCATCCTTTCACTCCTACCTCCTCATCCTCTTACTCCCCCCTCCTCATCCTCTCACTCCTCCCT
>WSYH01017081.1:0-12352 GCA_036426205.1 Ascaphus truei
CTCCCTATAACTCCTCCTATTACCCCATATAACCGCTCCCTATAACTCCTCCTATTACCCCATATAACCGCTCCCTATAACTCCTCCTATTACCCCATATAGCCACTCCCTATAACTCCTCCATTCCAAAGAAACCCCTTCCTATTGCCCTACAAACCCCTCCTTATAACTGCTCTAGCATTGAACCACTTTTTGCCATGATTTATATATATATAGTTATATATATATATATATTTAACCCTTATGTCTTATTTCATTTATGGCTATATAAATATTTGTGTTGTCCCCTTTGTTTTCCCTCCAGGTTTCCAAATCTGCATCGGAGTTGAAAGTGTTCGTCGAATCGCAAGCATCGGACGACCCGCTGATAAAGGGGATTCCCGAGGATAGAAACCCCTTTAAAGAGAAGGGCGGCTGTTGTGTCACATGATATAGACTCGTTATGTGATGTATAGGGTCAGATATTCTGTGCTATGTTGTATAGGGTCAGATATTCTGGACTATGATGAATAGGGTCAGATATTCTGTACTGTGATGTATAGGGTCAGATATTCATTACTATAATGTATAGAGTCAGATATGTATTACTATGATATATAGGGCGAGATATTAATTACTATGATGTATAGGGTCAGATATTCTGGACTATGATGTATAGGGTCAGATATTCTGTGGTATGATGTATAGGGTCAGATATTCTGTACTGTGATGTATAGGGTCAGATATTCATTACTACGATGTATAGGGTCAGATATTCTGTACTGTGATGTATAGGGTCAGATATTCATTACTACGATGTATAGGGTCAGATATTCTGTACTGTGATGTATAGGGTCAGATATTCATTACTACGATGTATAGGGTCAGATATTCTGTACTAGGATGTATAGGGTCAGATATTCTGGGCTATGATACAACCAGAAAGTAATGTATTGCTCAACCTGACTCATTTTGTGAGTATACAAAAGATGACCCCCTAAGACGGTATACACAGAAATCCCCCACCTAATATTGCACTCAGTCCTACAATGGTTAATTGAGCGTGAATACGTTCTAAAATCTAATGTCTACACACATCGCGCGGAAATAGCTAGAAAGAAAAGGAAGCTAAATCACACGGATCCCTTCTGCTATAATGTTAGCAATAATATATCAAATGTAAACAAGTGTCTTCAAATCGTCCTCCCCTAACTGCTCCTATAACTCCTCCCCTAACTGCTCCTATAACTCCTCCCCTAACTGCTCCTATAACCGCTCCCTATAACGCCTCCCCTAACTGCTACTATAACTCCTCCCCTAACTGCTCCTATAACCTCTCCCTATAACTCCTCCCCTAACTGCTCCTATAACCTCTCCCTATAACTCCTCCCCTAACTGCTCCTATAACCGCTCCCTATAACTCCTCCCCTAACTGCTCCTATAACCACTCCCTATAACTCCTCCCCTAACTGCTCCTATAACCGCTCCCTATAAGTCCTCCCCTAACTCATCCTATAACCGCTCCCTATAACTCCTCCCCTAACTGCTCCTATAACCACTCCCTATAACTCCTCCCCTAACTGCTCCCTATAACTCCTCCCCTAACTGCTCCCTATAACTCCTCCCCTAACTGCTCCTATAAACGCTCCCTATAACTCCTCCCCTAACTGCTCCTATAACCTCTCCCTATAACACCTCCCCTAACTGCTCCTATAACCTCTCTATAACTCCTCCCCTAACTGCTCCTATAACCTCTCCCTACAACTCCTCCCCTAACTGCTCCCAAACCTTTGTGGTAAAGTGCTTTACCACTTAGAGTGTAAGCTCTTTAGGGCAGAGTCTCCCCTTCCCTAATGTTACTGTCATGTCCGAAGCGTTCAACCCCACTATGTGTTATATCACCGTGCCCCGTGTTTTACCGCTGTGACGCGCTATGTACATAAATGCACTATATAAATAAAGTTATCCATTCATAGTTACATAGTAGGTGAGGGTGAAGAAAGACGTACGTCCATCAGGTTCAACCTGAGCTAAATTTAGATGCTAGACACTTTATACCACGGTCAAGATTATCTAGGGGAGGGGGGAGCGGCGGTTACAGAGACCCCCGCACTCTTCCCCAAGGCATTTCAATTAAATGCTGCGGGAAGCCCCTGTAACTTCTCTTACCTGCTCTCAGCCGGCTCTTCGGTGACGCGTCACCACGGCAACGTGCGTCAAATGACACTGCGGCGTCACGTGACGTCACATGTCCTCTAGGACTTGGGGGGGGGGGCGCGAGCGCTGGGGCTGCCAGGCAAGGGGGGCGCAGCTCAGAAACTTTGTGCCCCCCCTGATTTATACTATATCCGTACTTACAGTATATTGATCCAGAGCAAGGGGTCTCCGAACTACGACCCCGGGGGGGACACCTCCGGCCCCCCTACAAGATTTTATCCGGTCCGCAGCCACTTGAAATATATATATTTTTGCTCGTTATATATCATTTCCCAGTGTAAGCACGGCCTCCTTTCTGTGTAATTGTCCCATTTCTCTTTCTGTTCTGAATCATATCATGCCGATTACCCCTCCCCCCCCCCAAAAAAGATCCAAATAAAACGTATTAAATTCATCTATAAAATATATAACACTGATAAAAAGATTTTTTTTATTTCGTTGGCCCGCGGAAAATGTGTAGAATATACGATGTGTCCCTCGTACTGAAAAGCTTGGAGACCACTGATCGACAGGAAGGCAAACGCAAAAAGCCCCAGTGTCATATCATCCAATGATATCTCATTAAGGGGAAATAAACTCCTTCCTGACTCCAAGAATTGGCAATCGGATGAATCCCTGGATCAACATCCTTCCCATGTATACTTATTTGGTATATCCCTGTATACCTTTCCCATCTAAAAAGATGTCCAACTTTTTTTTGAGCAGATCTATTGTATCTGCCATCACAGTCTCCATGGGTAATGAATCGCACATGGTAACTGCCTTTACTGTAAAGAACCCTTTCCTTTGTTGCTGGTGAAATCTCCTTTCCTCCAACCTTCAGGGATGACCATGTGCATACATCAGACTATAACATGGGCAGGGTATGAATCAGGATAGAACACAGGGAGTGTATTTATGTATTAATAAAATGTGTTACCAGGAAGTAATACATTGAGCGTTACCTCTCGTTTTCACGTATGTCCTGGGCACAGAGCTATGATGACAAATACATGGTTACAAATACAGTGACTGTTAGGTCCAGTCTACCAGACCTTAGAGCAGGCAACTTCTTCTACTCGACCCGGGGAGATTCATTACGCAGCTGCTATATGCTTCTGGTCTCAGATATGATAGTCGAGCTCGGAGAAGCAAAGATTCAATGCACACAAGGCGGCTGAATTATCACTTCTGTTTTAATATGCTAACGGGAATATTTATACAAAAGGCAAGGACAATACATCGTGTGTCAATTTCATACATCTGTTACAAACTAAGTTCTCATGTATAGATCATACATCTAAAATGACATATACCATCTGGCCTAAATTAGTAGAAATAGGGATCAAAGGTCAATAACTACTAATGGGGTCAGAAACAAGACTAGTGGTCTTGTTTCTTATAATCTTATTTCTTATGTAATAGATATCCTGGGACAGCTGTTCCAAAGCTGAAATACTTTTACCATCTAGTCTTTTTGCGAAAATAAAGCTTGACACATATTTATTTTAACCTGTTCAGTCCCTGAAAAGAACAGAGCTGGCAGATACAGTTTTTAACCTTACAGTGACATTAACTGAAAAGGGGTATACAGTACATTATATACAAGACATTGCATGCACAGTTAGAGATAATATATATTACTAGCTGATATACCCGGCGTTGCCCGGGATTGAATGGTCCCGCTCCCCCTCTCTGTCCACTCACCCCCTATCTCTGCTCCCCATTGCCCTCTCTCTGTGGGTGGGTGAGTTAGTGACTGGGCGGGTGAGTTAGTCAGTTAGTGATTGGGTGGGTGAGTTTGTGAGCGGGCGGGTGAGTTAGTGAGGGCGGGTAAGTGAGTTAGTGAGCGGGGTCTCAGCTAGTGACTGGGTGGGTGGGTGAGTGAGTTAGTGACTGGGTGAGTTGGTGACTGTGTGGGTGGGTGAGTTAGTGACTGGGTGGGTGGGTGAGTTAGTGACTGGGTGGGTGGGTGAGTTAGTGACTGGGTGGGTGAGTGAGTTAGTGACTGGGTGGGTGAGTTAGTGACTGGGTGGGTGTTTGGCCCGTCACTCCGCCTTAGGCCAATGAGAGGTGTGCGGGGGCGGGCGGCCCAAGGGACCAATGAGATTTCCCCTAGGGACACCGGCCATGCAGACAAACATACAGTCCTTTCAGAAATATATAGTAGATATCCGCGACCATTTGCCCGTCCCCCAGACTCTGAGGAGCCTGGCCCAGCGGGGGATCAATATGCTAAGTGGCAGAGGTGCCAGGTTGGCGCATGCCCCTTTGCAGAATTGAAAATCCGTGCCTGCCCAGCTTCAGGGTACCGGCAAATCGCTGATAGGCTGGTGGAAATAATACCACGCTCTGATTGGTTGAGGTATTCTCTGAACGGGACTGAAATGCTATAAGAAACCCAGCAGCCAATCAGCTCAGGAGATTCTAAGCGCCAAGACAGCAGCGGCAGATTCGAACCGACCAAAAGACGCTCTGCGAGAAATAGACGCGAGCCGGCGCCAGAGATTTCAAGGCCAGACATTTTCTACGTCCCACTTTTCGGGGCCAAGTTCTCCGAATAGAACGTAGCGGTCGCGCCGAAAAGAGTCCCAGGGCGTTCGGTACTATCTCCCGGTCAAGGGATTTCAGCACCTCCGGAGCGGAAAGCGCGATGGCGGCAGGAACTGCGCGCCGAGATCAGTTCCAGGACGTTCCGAGCTGAGTCCTGGTCATCTAAAGGACGTTGTAAAGACTTTGTTTCCTGAGCTATTGCCACTAGGAAAGGCGTGTTTTGTCGCCCAGATCCCCAGTACGTGCGTTTCCTCTTGTTTATTGTAATCCACTGTGTCTGTTTCTATGGAATGAATCACAGCTTGTTTTACTCCTTGGTTTTGCGATATGATCCCGGTATAAAGGCTCTCTCTGGCGCCCGCTTACCCTCTCTCTTGCATTCCTGCTCTCAGGCCCTCTCTCTCTCATCCGCTCTCTTGCTCCCCCTTAGGCAGCGTGCGGGCATGGTCAGCGCTGAGGCGCGCTCACGCTCGGCAGTGAGCCCCTGCAGCCGCAATCAGAGCGGCTTTAGCAGCGGCTCGCGCACGCTTCTAGTCTGAGCGCTCACGGGAGCGCAGGGCCGGTCACGTGAGCGGTTCGCCCAATGAGGGCGAGCCAGCTCCGTGACGTCACTGGCCCGCCCCCCCCGACACGCCCCCGGACGGCGCGCAAACTAAGGCCAGGGAAAGCACCCGCTTTCCCTCAGCGCGCCTCCGCACGGCTGCAGTCACCATGGACGCAGCCTTACCCTCTCTCTAGTCCCCCCAAACCAGCCCCTCCTGAATGTCTGCTGCCTTCCAATGTAACAGTTACAGATAATACCGTATATATTATAGGCGTATGTAACGGTTACAGACCAGATTAAAATGTGAGACAGCTTTAGTTATGAAAGAACTTAGCCTGGTGGCGGCTGTGAGAGTCCCCGGTAGACTGTTCCAGTTTGGGGGAGCACGGTAAGAGGAGGAGCGGCCGGATACTTTGCTGAACCTTGGGACCATGAACAGTCCGATCTCAGATGATAAGTGCTGCATGTGGTAGGGGTGAGGAGCTTGTTCAGATAGCTGGGTAGTTTGCCCAGAAAGTATTTGAAGGCAAGACAGGAAAGGTGAACTTTGCACCTAGACTCAAGTGATGACCAGTCTAGTTCTTTGAGCATTTTGCAGTGATGTGTGGTCAGGATATAACACAGGGAGGGTATGGATCAGAATATAACACAGGGAGGGTATGGATCAGAATATAACACAGGGAGGGTATGGATCAGAATAGCACACAGGGAGGGTATTGATCAGGATACAACACAGGGAGGGTATTGATCAGGACAGAACATTGGCAGTGTATTGATCAGAATAGAACATTGGCAGTGTATTGATCAGGATAGAACACAAGCAGAGTATTGATCAGGATAGAACACAAGCAGAGTATTGATCAGGACTGGAGTGAGGAGAGGATTTTTATTCCCTTATATGAAAATTGCATTTAAATATGTGATTTACCTTTCTTTGGCGCGAACACAAATATGGCACAGAAACCTTACCGTTTGGGTTTTAAAACAAGGGGAAAGCACATGGAAATGTGTAGTGGAAAAAAACACAGAGTATATAAATATACATCATGAGAAAAGTGCTGTATATAAGAGGAGTGTAATACACGGACAGCTCACACGGGAGGACAGATTAGAAAAGCTCCTTTCTACGCTCGCCAGCGCCTCGCGGATTTCAGCATGGCTCTGGCTAATCACTTCTTTTAGACGGCCGTTTCGGGCTAAATCCTGATCCCCAAATATTAAACTGCAAGTCCTTCGTAATCCGGGTCTCCGATTCAGAAATCACGTGTCCCAGACCAGGGGGGGATTCACCGGTGCCACAGCCAGTCCTACAATGACCGGGGGACACGTGTAATAGGTTAAAGGGTCACCGTCATCAGCATTTATTTTTTTTAAAGTACAAACAGGCCTCCACTTATACAGGCATCGCAAAACGTTACAGTCAGTTTGAGACCTGCAATTAAATATAAATACATCCCAACCCCCTTATAACGCTGTGCTGGGGGTCCAAAGAATCCCATCGCGCTATAAGCGGATGGCGTTATAAATAATGTACCATTGTAATCGTTGTACAATAAAGTATTTAAGACGCCAATAACCGTGTTGTAACGTATTCATAAATACGAAATAAATAATTCATAATACACTCTCTCTCCCCAGTTACAGGGTCTCTCTGACACTCTCTCCCCAGTTACAGGGTGTCTCTCTGACACTCTCCCCAGTTACAGGGTGTCTCTGACACTCTCTCCCCAGCTACAGGGAGTCTCTCTGACACTCTCTCCCCAGTTACAGGGTGTCTCTCTGACACTCTCTCCCCAGTTACAGGGAGTCTCTCTGACACTCTCACCCCAGTTACAGGGTCTCTGACACTCTCTCCCCAGTTACAGGGTGTCTCTCTCTGACACGCTCTCCCCATTTACAGGGTGTCTCTCTGACACTCTCTCCCCAGTTACAGGGTGTATCTCTGACACTCTCCCAAGTTACAGGGTCTCTCTGACACTCTCTCCCCAGTTACAGGGTGTCTCTCTGACACTCTCTCCCCAGTTACAGGGTGTCTCTCTCTGACACTCTCTCCCAGTTACAGGGTGTCTCTCTGACACTCTCTCCCCAGTTACAGGGTGTATCTCTGACACTCTCTCCCCAGTTACAGGGTGTATCTCTGACACTCTCTCCCCAGTTACAGGGTGTCTCTCTGACACTCTCTCCCAGTTACAGGGAGTCTCTCTGACACTCTCTCCCCAGTTACAGGGTCTCTCTGACACTCTCTCTCCAGTTACAGGGTCTCTCTGACACTCTCTCCCAGTTACAGGGAGTCTCTCTGACACTCTCTCCCCAGTTACAGGGAGTCTCTCTGACACTCTCTCCCAGTTACAGGGTGTCTCTCTGACACTGTGACGTCAACCTTGTGGCTCCTCCCCCTCACGTGATTGTTGCTCAGCAGCCGTTTATCCCCTCCCCCCAGCCAATCACTGCGCAGCAAAAAACAATTGACACCTCCCTCCTCCTATCAGCTTCCCCCCCAACCAATCAGCAGGCGTGGAGGCCGCGCTTAACACCAGCAAACCACCCACAGAATGAGTTATTACTATCATTATATGTGAGGTGCACATAACGTGTCATAGGTATAATAAAAATAAAAAAATAAATAAATATGGGGATTAAAAAAATAATGAGGTCCCACCGAGATTTGAACTCGGATCGCTGGATTCAAAGTCCAGAGTGCTAACCATTACACCATGGGACCAGCTACCGGCTGCAAAGCGTCAGAAGGTCTCTTATCCAACACTCCATACTGCCACCACGTGGCTCATACTGGCACAACTTGATTTAATTGCTTCTGTATATGGAAAATAGTGCATGCTATACCCCCCCCACAGGAAAGATTCAATTCAACGGATACATGCAGAAATAGATAAATAAATGCATGTAGGACTCCAGGGTCACCAGGAAAAAATGTTTATTAATGGACATGGAAAACACTAAACAAATATAAATATAAAACAATCCCCAGAGGGTCTCAACAGCTGTGAAAATATCAGGGTAAGACTAAGATCCTAAGTAAATATAAAAAAACAGGATCTTACTACTCAGGTGAAAAAAGAGAAATAACCTCCTGAGATACAGTATATATATAAAGACCGGCCAGTCAAAATAATATTATTACAACAGCTGTGTGCTGTGAACTATTAACTGCTGCTAGTAATAGTTGCCAAAAACAGTACCACCTAGGTCACCAAAGAAACAAATAAATGACAAAAACTCACCACTTATAAATTAAGGAATCATTATATATATACTTGCAGAAAATAATGAGTATAATGTCCTTGTATGGAGTCCTAGGATTGTAAGAAAGGCAAGAAATGTTGTGTCATTACTGCAGCAAGAGTTCACAGCCGATGACAGGGATCCAAGGGGAGTACACACAAAGTCAAGCCAGACATGGCTTTTCGCACCCTTTGCTTCTTCAAGGGGCTTAATAAAATGACGTCCAGTTAGGGTTTAAATACACAAAATCAATTAGCGTTGACCAATGGGAATCTGAACAGAGAACATAAACAGCTGATTCATAAGGAGCAAAATTACACTGAATGCTAGTGAGATGGTCTGTGCAGCATGAGATATATATATATATATACACACATACATACATACATACATATATACATACATACACACACAGGGTGTTTATCCAGGAGCTCTTTGGGGGGGGCGGCACCACTTTATTAAACCCCATTACCAGCCTATTCCCCAAAGTCTCAAGAGATACTTTAAAGCAGGTGTCCCTCCATGTCAGTCTCTGGCAGGTTCCTGGGTCCCCTGTGTCCAGGAATATAGGTCTCTGGGTGTCTTGATCTCAGCACATACTTTCTGCTCAAGACCTCTTTCCTCTTGTCAGCACACTTGTGTACTGCGGAAAATCGCTCTCCTGTTGGAAAACAGGCTTTTCTTTACAGGCTTAATTGGCCAGGTGGTGTCTGGTTAATTGCCTACTGCACTTAACCGGATTCCTGCTGGATTTTAGAGAGAGTTTCTTCAACAGGGATAAGTCCCCTGTTACATACCTCCCCTGTTTGTGGGAAGCTCGGGCTTACCACGGCCCGAAGCCCATCCTTCCACTCTCACGCGAGATATCTCTGCGGCTCGAAGGAGAGTGGATGGAGGAAGAGAACCCTCCGTCTCACAGAGATTGGATCCCTTTCTCCAGGTTATTCGTGTCTCCTCCTGAAGGTGCTTGAGATCAGCACTCCTCAGCTGCTCGAGGAGGACTTTTTCCAAGTACAGTCTTTCTTCTGACCGCGTGGTCATGAGATTTCCCTTGCGTCAAGGCGATCCTCTTTTTGTAGGCAGACTGTATGGCGCCAGTTGCAGAGCATTTACGCAAATAGCTTTCTCTCGCCATCTTTTCCATGGACTCCAATTTAGCCCTAAATGTCCATTCCGTGTAACCCTTGCTCAGGTCTTGCAAAGCCTCTGCCAGCCTACTTTTAAATTCTGTCTGATGTCCGGAATCTATTTCTACTATCCTAGACTCGTGCCTTTTCATGGTATCACTTGAAGAGCATTCAAGAATAGCTATTTGAGTTTTAAGCTCTTGAAGCTGTCCTTCTGCACTTTCCCCCCCCCCCCCACTCAATGCAGTTGTCGGTTCAGCTTCTTTGGAAACAGGAAGATTTTCTTTACAGGCTTAATTGGCCAGGTGGAGTCTGGTTAATTGCCCTCCTGCACTTAACCAGATCTCTGCAGGATTTTAGAGAGAGTTTCTTCAACAGGGGTAACTCCCTGCTAACACATGCATCTTTTATATTTATTATTCCAGGGTATACACCGATGTGTGTGCTTTTCTAACAATGTTTAAAGACTGCCCATTTATCTTCTACATTTTTCCCTGCAAAAACATCATCCCAATTTATTCCTTGTAGATTATCCCTCAGTTTATTCAAAACTGCCTTTGTTGAACCCAAGTAATATGGTTTGGCTAATTTATTTCAAATGAGACCGTGTCATGATCCCTGTTACCCAAATGTTCCCGGACGTGAGTACGTGTTATTACTTCTACATGGTTTGGTATTACCAAATCCAGTATTGCCCCTCCTCCTGGTTGGTTCCTCAATAATTTGGGTCATGTAATCGTCTCCCCTTGAAAACCTCTTAGTTTTCGTTGTAATGCTAATCTCATTGCCCCGTTCTATGTCCGGATAATTAAAATCACCCATTCTGCAAACATGACCCAGTTTTGATGCCTTCCCCACTTGCAAAACTATTTTGGCTTCCTCAATCTCACAGATATTTGGTGCTTTATAGCATATTCCCTACAAACATTTTCTTTATACTTTTACCTCCACTGCTAATTTCTATCCACAAGGTCTCTACATTTGCCTAATTCCCTTCATAACATCCTCCCTTATAATAGGTTTTAGATCCGGTTTAACATATAAACATACTCCACCTCCTCTACTATGTGATCTTCCGAAAAAAGGAAGATAACCAACAAAAGAAATAAACAGCCTATCCCTGTGTAACGGTTGACCCACTTCCCCAGTCCCTCTCTGCAGGGCTGGGAAGCTAAACCTCTTTCCAACCTACTGTAAAGACCCCAAAGTCCAAAGAGGCACCTGTAAGCAGGGGGTCCTTTATGTCAGTCTCTGGGTTGGTGTCCACCCTCTAATGGGTTCCAGGGGTCATTGTGCCCGGGAATAAGAGATTCCCTGCAGTTCAAGCAGGGGGATTTTTCTATCTGTCTGAGCCTGGTGGAGACTGGTTGATTGTCTGTAGCTGCAATTAACCAGCTCCCTGCTGGATTACTCAGACCAATACAGGCTTTCTATTGAAGCCCTTGTAGACAGGGGTTAAGGCCCTGTTAAAGTGGGATTGACCCTTTAACCCATTTAACATGTCCCTGTCATTAGGTCACTTTGATCCTATGTGGGGCTGACCCTTTAACCCATTAAACATGTCCCTGTCATTAGGTCACTTTGCCCCTACGTGGAAATGTCCCTTTAAGCCATTACACACGTCCCTGTCATTAGGTCACTTTGCCCCTACGTGGGACTGACCCTTTAACCCATTAAACACGTCCCTGTCATTAGGTCACTTTGCCCCTACGTGGCACTGACCCTTTAACCCATTAAACACGTCCCTGTCATTAGGTCACTTTGCCCCTATGTGGCACTGACCCTTTAACCCATTAAACACGTCCCTGCCATTAGGTCACTTTGCTCCTACGTGGGACTGACCCTTTAACCCATTAAACACGTCCCTGTCATTAGGTCACTTTGCTCCTACTGACCATGGGTCTGGCTCTTTAAATCGAGCCAAATGAAACTGTTCAGAATACAGAACGCTGTATGACTAGAACAGGTCTGGTGAAGTTTTCATTTCCGAGGGAAATATGCATATGTTTTTGTATGCTCAACAAAACTGTCCAAGGCAGCTGAACAAACATTAATTTAATCCCATCCATGGGTGGAACTAATAGGAACAAATATTGGAAGGTGTCCAGGCAGATAAGGGGGGGGGGGTCGTCGTCCTTATGGACAGGGGGGATTACGATAAGGAATCCCTATGCCTCCTCAGGATAGAACTACTTGCACGAAACTTAGGTCTAACCCATTAAAAGAATATACAGAACAATTAAAATGTCTCTTAGATAAAGGAAAAGAATTAGGCACCCTTAATGATAAATAATATAACTTCTTATATGAAGGCAAGGCAAAAATGCCAATATTTTTTATCACCTTCCTAAGGTTCACAAAAGTGTAGTCAATCTCCCGGGCAGACCTATTGTCTCGGGGATTGGCTCACCTACAGCGAATCTGTCTATGTATATAGACAGGTTCCTTCAAAAATATGTGACCAAACAAAAATCATATCTAAGAGACACAATGGGCATTTTGAATACACTAAATGATTTGAAATGGGAAGACCACTATATAATGGCAACGTGTGATGTAACATCGCTCTATACGTCCATACATCATTAGAAAGGGTGTTCCGCTATTAGACGTATATTAAGACAAGATAGTGAATTACCAGAACGTCAGGCAGAGTTTTATTATAAAACATACTGGACACCTAACAAGCTCCTATTAAACCCCCAAAATA
>WSYH01017082.1:0-12352 GCA_036426205.1 Ascaphus truei
GGGAGAGTGTGAGAGTCTGGGAGAGTGTGAGAGTCTGGGAGAGTGTGTCTGAGAGAGTGAGTGTGTGTCTGAGAGAGTGAGAGCGTGTGTGTCTGAGAGAGTGAGAGAGTGTGTGTCTGAGAGAGTGAGAGAGTGTGTCTGAGAGAGTGAGAGAGTGTGTGAGAGTGTGTGTCAGAGAGTGAGAGTGTGTCAGAGAGAGAGTGTGTGTGTGTCTGAGAGAGTGTCTGAGAGAGTGAGAGTGTGTGTCTGAGAGTGTGTCTGAGAGAGTGAGAGGGTGTGTGTCAGAGAGTGAGACTGTCTTGAGAGTGACAGTGTGTCTGAGAGAGTGAGAGAGTGTGTGTCTGAGAGAGTGAGTGTGTGTCTGAGAGTGAGAGTGTGTCAGAGAGTGAGTGTGTGTCAGAGTGAGAGAGTGTGTGCCTGAGTGAGAGAGTGTGTGCCTGAGTGAGAGAGTGTGTGCCTGAGAGAGTGAGTGTGTGCCTGAGAGAGTGAGTGTGTGTCTGAGAGAGTGAGTGTGTGTCTGAGAGAGTGAGAGAGTGTGTGTCTGAGCGAGTGAGGGAGTGTGTGTCAGAAAGTGAGAGTGTGTGAGAGAGAGAGTGTGTGTGAGAGAGAGTGTGTGTGAGAGAGAGTGTGTGTGAGAGAGTGTGTGTGAGAGAGTGTGTGAGAGAGAGTGTGTGTCTGAGAGAGTGTGTCTAAGAGAGTGTGTCTGAGAGATTGAGAGTGTGTGTCTGAGAGAGTGTGTGTGTCTGAGAGTGTGTGCCTGAGAGAGACACCAACTGCGCACTGCAACTGTTAGGTATGTATATACAACTTTGTTTTTACTTTGGGCGCCGCGGGAAAATCCTGATCGCCTTGGGGAGCCTTGAACCGAAAAAGTTTGGGAACCACTGGGTTAAGCCCTTTCTTACGATTGAACTGCAGTACGTGGCCCTCCCTGCAGGAGGCTTGCAGGGCATCTGTATATGAACCCATCGACACTGGTCATTAGTCTGCACACTGTCTCCCCGCTTACCTATGAGAGGGATGACCAGGATGTATATCTGGTAGGACAGCAGTAGCTCCAGGCCAGGAAGGTGGTTGATGAACCCGTTGGTGTCCGGCACAAGGAACAGGGGCCGTATTTCCAGTTCCAGCACTCGCGTCTTGCCGTCCAAGACAGCCTGAGACAAGGGTGGAGAGCATTACCATCCTTTCCAGCCTCAATCCATTCCAAAATTAAATTGGTCCAAGTCTCCGCATTTACTTATACAGGACTGCTATTGACTTTAATGTAGCAATACAGCTACAAACAGAGTGGTGCACAGCTAGAGTGAAAACAAAAGTATGTGGCAGGGTCTTGGGTTGTAAGTGGGAATTGAAGTTTAATAAAAGGTAAAGAGATTACATTTTATCTAGTAAATTAACATAAAATTGCCCCTTGGGCTTAACACCGTGACAGAATTAATCACCTTCTCTGCTACTAAACGGTGCCAAAAATTGTTCAACACAACATGGTGAAAAATGGTCTGCGATCGCAGGACATTGCAGCATATTTTTGACCCAATTTTGCAGCGGACATCTGTGTTTGGCTGCGGGTTGCACAGCAACCTTCAAGTGACTCCCACAATATCTAAAATTAGGGGGACGAGTGTATTCCATTTAAACCCTTTACGGTGAGAAGCAGAGCGCTGTGCCTTGGGGCGGCTCTGTAAAGGCTGTGACTGTCTGCACGTCTCCCCTGCAGGATGCACAGACCCACAGCGAGGTCACATCATCCCGAGCCAAGAACGGGGAGCCGGGGATAGAGAGGAGGAGCAGAGAGAACAGAGCGCAGGCAGCGGGTGGTAAAAAGGAAGCACAGCAGTGGAAGGGTAGCGAGGCAGTCGGAAAGTCTATGGCATTTCTGCTTCAGCAGGGTATTGTGTTATAAATAGCCCAGGACATCCTACTTCACAGGTTCATAAGGGTACAGTATCCTGTGCGGCCGTCTCCCTATGCCCTGTTAAAGGACAGCTGTGCATTAGTGCCTCTTATAAACACATACTGGAGGATTGCACTAAAGAAGACAGCCCTTAAGTATTGTAAACAATTTGTAAACAGTTTCATGTGGCCTTGGGAACGTCATCACTGTCTTTGTGCCATCAAGAGGCAGAATCATGGTGTACCGCATTACTGGGCCCGCCACCTGGAGTGGAGGATATTAGCTGGAGAAGATCCACTGCACCAAGTCATTACCTGACCATCTCCCAGAAAAGGAGCATTACCCAGACCAGGGGCAGTTCTTAAGAGTGTGGGTGGGGGGGGGTGGGGGGAGTTACTATGATTGTTGAGTCTGATCCCATTCCCTCCCAGTACAGTTTGGTATATGAGAGGTGAGTGTTCGGACTGGCAGTGGGCAGGAAGCCAATGGCTAGAGGGTACACATGTGCACTGCATCCCAGAAGGGCTTTCACCGGAGCTGTATTACAAGCCGCTCGGCACAAACTGCAGGGTTCATGCAGATGGTGAGACAGATGTGTTTGGCAGAGAGTCAAGGCTACAAAATGAAGAATTATGGAAGTGAAGGGCCCTCGGCACCGGGAGTGGTGGGGGCAGGTTGATGGAGAACAAACAATATCTTTTTACTTAGAATCTCATCTGGACCGCAAGGTAAGAGGGAAGAGGACACCACGTGGCCATCTTTCTGATGCTCAACAAAGCTTTAAAAATACCTCTGCAATAAAAGAGGCGTCAAAGTTCCTCACACACAGGCTAAACCCTTTTCTCAGAGTACTTGTAACACCGTATCAATCAGCAAAATAGCCAATAAGAGCGTCTTGTTTCTGTCCCAAGATAATCTCTTATTCTTAAATTAGAGGCACTGTTACTCGCCGACCAACGCAAAAAGTGCAGAATGGTTTTGACAAAGGTCCAAGGTTGGACCGACATGTCGATCCTGTTCTAATAAACACTTCATTGCTTATTAAGAGCACTGGAGTACCTGATACTACTTCTCCGTGCCAGAATAGTTTGCTCCAGTCCTGGTTTTAAACTTACCAGTGCTGGATTTGTATCCAGAAAGGCAAGATTATAAATCCAACAATATTTATGGATGAGAGTTTGAAGGGGCAGTTTCACAAAGCGAGCAAAAAAATAAGATGTTTAACAGCGTGTAAATGTAATGATGTAATCATCCTTAGAGTCAGTTTCTACTTTTTTTTGTTTCCGGCAAAAAAATCATCTTTATTTTCTTTGGGTCGGAGTATTTCTAAGCCTATTTTTATGTATTGTTTTCCTTTATATCTCTGGAAACAATTAGTTTAAATCCGAGGAGAAAACCTCTTGACCAACAAATTAATATAAGTAAGATAAGATAAAGAAAGATAAAAAATAAGATAAATAAAAATAAAACAAAACCCTAATCTGTATATGTAATTATCTCCTGATAGCTAGTATGTTTAGGTTAGTGGTATTGAACGGTTGTGATAATGTATTCCTTGAAGTCTGAAGAGCTCAGTTGCAAGTTCCTCACAGGAATCCTATAATTGACCAACGCAAAAAGGTGCAACTGACCTTCTAAATGAAAGAGAAGGCATCTCAATGACCTCTTTGCTGTTACCGACAGGCCAGACTCTAAAACCCAGTCACAGAGTAATCCCAGAACAAAAATCACCTGGGAGGTGCTCGGTCTATGTCTTGTCTTCCATTACCACAGGTTGCAGTGTAAGACTTTACCTGAATCTTCTCCTGGCGACGTTTCTGCTCCTCGACCTTCTTCGATAGAACTTGTTTCTTGGCACGGAGCTCCCGGATATCGTGCTCTGTCCCGCTGCCTTCAGCATCTGAATCTTCTAACCACTCTTCAATCACGACTTCATTATTCTTATTTATATATATAAAAAAAAAAAATTGTACAAAATAGAGTTATTTTTATAAGCAGACAAGAGATCTACTGTGTGCATCACCTGCAAGAGATTTACAGGTCAATTTTACCGGAAAGATTTACTTTCTGTAATACCTGCCATATTTCCACTGTTCCAAGCTACTTACAAAGCAAGAGGCCAATAAGTTCACTCGGCATAAAGACAAAACTATTCCCCTGCTGCACCCAACCCCAAACGTGTTCCTCACCCACTGCACATAACCAACCCCTATTAATGAAACTGTGATCAACACAGTGTTCAGATATCGACAGACACAAAATACAACCTATTCCCACTAGAGACATAGCTACCAATGTTGACCCACCCTACAAACACAAAGCTACTCACACAGCACTGTATTCATTGTATGATCCCGCTGCTCTCTTAGGCTTGTTATATAGTAGGCGCTGGTGCGCACGCAGGCGCATGCCCGGCGTTGCGCATGCATGTGGTGTGCGCGTTTAGTTAGGGTGCAAGCGGTGAAGCGCGCGGTTAGGGGGCGTAACTGACAGCGTTAGGCTGCACTGTGATTGGTTCGCGGCATGGCAATTTTGGCCAATCATGGCAATGACAATTTTATTGTAATTTCCCTGATCTGCCGCGCCACTGTTCACGGCCGTGCGTGCGCGCGTCCCAAGTATAGAAACGTCTGGCTAACACAGCCAATTATAATTGACGCACGCATGGTAGTGCACGTGCACGTACTATATTACACGCCTAACATGGCACAGGCAGATTTGGTTGACAGAGATGAAGGAACCCTCTCCCCCCCCATCCCCACGCGCCATACAACAGAATCTGCAAAAGCCAGAGTGAAGTCTGAAAACCTATTCCCGTGGCCATTACCTGCCAGGACTTGCACATGTGCATATATCACAACTGATCCTTCATAGAAATTCTAGCAAAGGGACTCAAATATTTGTACGTCATAATAAATATTTATACTTCCAGCCTAAATAGTAAGTGCATGTATTATCTTCCTAATTGCAGAGTGGACCTACATGCAATGCTCACCGTTGAAGTTTTACACAGATGATGTAATTGCGAGGAAATGTCCACTTCATTAGGAACGTATAGATACAATCTACAGATACACTGTGATAGTAAAGTATGTTCTCTCTGGATGCTTCTATCAAGCAAATCAAGAACCAAAAATGATAATGGTGACATTATTTTGATCTCCTTTGTCTGTCAAGCACGTAACAGGCACTTTTTGACTGAGTCTGAAAGGTCGAGGCAGGTGCCACAAAGGAAGTGGATAAACCACCACCCTAACAAAAGTACAACAGGGAGCTGCAACACAACACTAGTTTTTTTGTAGGGAAAGCCAGAACCATAAGCACAGAAAATGTATATCTAAACTGCAAATCAAAATTGCTCCATTAAAGCTGCAGACCTAGCAATATCCTACATGTGTTTTTTTTTAAATAAATCAGTTCTGTAGTATGATAAAATACTTGTAGCATTTTTTTTAAACAACTCTGAATTATATTTTTTATGTATTATAATGTAACAAGCTTTTTTTTGTTTCTATAGCAACCATTTACAAAGTCACAGATACTGAGTCAATACTCCTCTGCAGCCATTTAGTGAACCCCCGAGCTGAATCTTCGCCGATTGATCAGCAATTTAGCTAATTACTTATCATTGTGTGGATTGTATTGATGCACATATTAAAGGGAAAAATGAATAAAATGGCAGCTTGGACTGCTGCTTTAAAGACAGGTCGTAGAAAAATCTTTTATTCACTCCCAGTTAACATTTCAGCCCCATCATTTCACAATCACTATACGGAGTTTCTTGTTGATCCCAAGAAAACTATTTCAACACTCAAGAAAAAAAAAAGTTACTGGACCTATATCACCCTAAATTTTAAAACAAAAATATGCCCGTCTGGAGACAGGTAAAGTATTCCTTATTTTCTTCGGCTATGGCTCGGATTGGTTTGCAAATGTGGTATACAGAGAACTAAACCAGGCATAAGACCGTATATCAGCCAATTGTGATACAGGACTGTATCAGTAGACCTTATTTATCTAAGCTTGTGAAACCATAGTGAAGTACAACCATGGAGGTGTTTCATCACCGACGGCTGCGGATACAAAGGTCTCTAAAATGCTCCATGGGCTGTCCATCAACTATTGCCCTCCCCAAGTTTATCCTGGGAAGGAGGAAGGCAGACGGCTCACACAGTGTCCATTCTCACTTCCTTGTCTCAGGGCAGCCCATCTCCAGCAGAGGTTTGGAAAGAGGTATGTTTCAGCTCAAGTGCGGTAGGAGTCCGTTCAGATCAGGAGTGGAATGTGGCTCCTGGTTAAGCAGTAAGAGGTCAAGTGCTAGTCAAAAGGGTACTTAGATTGGATGTTCAGCTTTTGTAAGATGCTGGGTGCCCGGGCCCCGCCTGCTAACCAAAGGGGAACTGCTCAGTTGCCAAATGACTAAAGGCATTAACGACTATGTGTGAGAGTGAAAGGGGGAGGGGCCGCCCCGCAGTGTCAGCACAAGGTCACAAGTTCAATGTGTCTGCTAATAAGCTCTGATCTAAACGTGAGAAAATTAGTTCCCACACATAAAGTGCTAATTGTATTAGTACTGTACGGATGGGATCATAGCTGAGAAATATATGCAATAACCGATTTGAAAAGAAACCAGAAATTCTGCAAATTCTAATAAAATCAACACAGCCAGCAGTGAACGGGTTAATTATTGAATCCTCTAGCGTTGGAGGAGCCAAAAATACATTGGAAGCATCTCCATCACTGAATGAGTCAAACTGCCGGGCATATGCCACGTTGCTGGGAAGGCTTGAGAACGTTATAGTACTCATGGGTTCTAGCACAAGAGACAACACAGGAATGACTAGGAGGTTTCAAAAGCAGGGCTGAGACATATACACAGCAGCATGAACATGATGTAATGTGATGTCCAGATAGAACATGTACAAGTTGATGTATTGTGGCTGCTCCTGAGTATACACATACATCGGTAGACAGGGACAAGCACAAGGGAGGTGGGGGGGGAAAAGCACCACTTGTAAACTCCCTAATCAGATCAGGATGTGAGGGACAGATTGGGTTCAGTGGAGGGGGATGGGGGATGGGGGGGTAGTAGTGGGTTGGGTGCTGTCAGCTCTTCCTGTACGTGTCAAAGAGGCAGCATTTCACCCTGTGAGCTGCACCAAGATCTACGCCCACAAACTTTATCCCCATTCTGAACTCTACACCCCTCCTCTTTCTTCCCTCGTTCCCCGAAGTCTCAGCTGCAATACTTTGGTTTTTACTGTAATGAAAATAGCAGCAGATGATGGATGGGGTAGAGACAGGGACGTTGAAGGAAACAAAAGTCATCATGGAGACTCCAGAAAGAATAGGCACTCTGCATAGTGTGAGATGGTCCACCCAGAGCAGTGTTTTTCAACCGGGGTAACTAGGCACCATTCGGTTCCTCAGGCATTCTCCCCAAATTACAGACCATTTGAAAATTGTACCAAGTATTGTATTGTATTGTATGTCTTTATTTATATAGCGCCATTAATATACATAGCGCTTCACAGTAGTAATACATATGGTAATCAAATAAATAACAGATAATATAAATAACAGATCATGGGAATAAGTGCTTTAGACATAAAAGTAACATTAAGGAAGAGGAGTCCCTGCCCCGAGGAGCTTGCAGTCTAATTGGTAGGTAGGGAGAACGTACAGAGACAGTAGGAGGGAGTTCTGGTAAGTGCGTCTGCAGGGGGCCAAGCATTATGTATCATGTGTTCAGAATATCCACAGTGCTATTCATATGCTTCTTTAAGCAAGTGTGTCTTAAGGTAGATCTTAAAGGTGGATAGAGGGTGCTAGTCGGGTACTGAGGGGAAGGGCATTCCAGAGGTGTGGGGCAGTCAGTGAAAAAGGTTTAAGGCGGGAGAGGGCTTTAGATACAAAGGGGGTAGAAAGAAGACATCCTTGAGAAGAACGCAAGAGTCGGGATGGTGCATAACGAGAAATTAGGGCTGAGATGTAAGGAGGGGCAGAAGAATGTAAAGCTTTAAAAGTGAGGAGAAGAATGGAGTGTGAGATGCGGGATTTGATCGGAAGCCAGGAGAGGGATTTCATGAGAGGAGATGCTGAGACAGATCTAGGAAAGAGTAGAGTGATTCTGGCAGCAGCATTTAGGATAGATTGTAGGTGAGACAGGTGAGAGGCAGGAAGGGCGGACAGCAGGAGGTTACGTAATCAAGACGGGAGAGAATGAGGGCCTGAGTCAGCGTTTTAGCAGTCGAGCAACAGAGGAAAGGGCGTATCTTTGTTATATTGCGGAGGAAAAAGCGACAAGTTTTAGAAATGTTTTGAATGTGAGGGGCGAATGTGAGAGAGGAGTCGAGTGTGACCCCTAGGCAGCGTGCTTGGGCTACTGGGTAAATGATCGTAGTTCCAACAGCAATGTGGAAGGAGGTAGTAGGGCCAGGTTTGGGAGGAAGTATGAGGAGCTCTGTTTTAGCCATGTTGAGTTTAAGGCGGCGGAGGGCCATCCAGGGTGATATAGCAGAGAGACATCCAGAAACTTTGGTTTGTACAGCAGGTGTAAGGTCGGGGGTTGAAAAGTATATTTGTGTGTCGTCAGCATAGAGGTGATATTTAAACCCAAAAGATGTTATTAGGTCACCTAGAGAGAGTGTGTACAGAGAAAAGAGAAGAGGTCCCAGGACAGAGCCCTTTGGTACAGAAGACCTTACAATACATCTGATATCAGACGCGCTATTAGAGAGGGTTGGGGTTCCTTACAATACATCAGATCTTAGACACGCTATTAGAGAGGGTTGGGGTTCCTTACAATGCATCTGATATTAGACATGCTATAAGAAAGGGTTGGGGTTCCCCAGAACAACATAAATTATAGGGTTCCTTAACAAAAAAAAAAAAAAAAGAGAGAAGGTTGAAAACCATTGATCTAGAGCAGCTGTGCGCAAACTAACCGTGCCTGCGCCCCTCCTACCTGCTCCCTCCTCGGTCGTGCCCCCCCCTCGTGTCTACTGATGCTTCAAATAACGCTGCAGGGTGATTTGCCGTCACGTCTCCATGGCAACGGGCGTCATTTGACACCGCGTTGTCAGACGCGTGACCAGAGCCTGGTAATTAAGTTTACAGAGGCCTCACGCTCTCAGTGCGGGGCCTTTGTAAATGCCACACACCCCCAGTTTGCGCACCGCTGATCTAGAGGCTGAGGTGGGAAGGTTTAGGCGACTAAGGGAACAGGGCGCGATTTTGAAGCTGGAGCACCTTAACTTAACATCCTATTGTAATATAAAAAGCCAACAATGGTTTATTTGGGTTTCTTGTATCAGTTGCCCCTGGCACAGAGGGTAAACCCCATTCTCTCCCACTTGAACCAGTACCTGATCTTCCAGTTGGTTTCCCTCTGGGCTTCCTGCTTCCTTTCCTATGGCGTCTGGGACGGGTGCCACTGACACATATTTTCCACCCTTGAATGCCAGCAGAGGCTCTTCTTGTCCGCACAATGCTTCCAGGAAATATTTCAGGACTGTGACCCGCTTACAATCCGCAGCAATAATCTAACGGGGAGAAGGAGAGAGGAGAGATGAGAGATAATGAGCAAGAGACAGAAGAAAAGAACGAAGTGTTTGGTTAACCCTCTGAATCCTTCAGGCTATTCACAGTTAGATGAACCCGTGTGAAGAAACAGGCCCATAATATTGTGTGTGGCCTTGTAGGGCCTACTGTTCATTAAAACAAAAAAAGTTGAAAGTAGACTCATTTAGCCGACAGAAACATTTTTGTAAACCAGTTAACAATGTACAGTGTCTTCCTTAAACACATGTAATCCCCCATAAACCAAACATTCTACTTTTTGGTTAAAATAAGCCTACATTTAATTTTAGCAGGGACCCTGAAAAATAAATCACGTCAATCAAGTGTTTGCTCAAGCAGAAAACCCCGCCCACTACGTCAAGAGACTATAAAACAGGGGGGGGGGGGCACATATGCTTGTGACAATTATGGCAGATATTACTCAACACAAACACAGGGGCAGTACCGGAACAGTGGGCAGTGACATGTTAAATGGGTTAAGTAACGGCAGTTGGCGTCTAAAAAAAACCCCAGACAAATAAATATTTTCAATTTAATGCTCCAATGTTTCTTTGGTAACCAAATTATTTAGATGCGTCTACAGTTAATTTGCCATGTTCCCGCTTTTGCTTTCTGCTTGTATATGATTACTAGTTAAATAGGGGGGGGGGGAGGGGGAGTGTGTGTGACACAAGCATCTAAAGAATAAGTGCCCCCCACCCCCCAAAAAAAACAACACAGACACACAAAGTTTTGTTACCAGGATATAAACCTGTAATGTAGCACCCCCGTCAATATAAACACAGATCCACATATAGATACCAAGTGCACCTCAATTTTCTGATGTAACAATCTCCTACCATTCCACAATTAATCTCTACCCAACATTCAATGCTGACACTACACAAGAATCCTGTCAAAATGTCACTTTTTAGTCTGGTAATGGACAATTAAAAGATGGGCAAACTTTATCACAATTAGAGTTCGCCACGAAAAATTTTAATGTTCGCAAATTCATTAGCGTTGGAAAAGAAACATTAAGTTTTTTTTCCCTTACATTTGAATACTCGAAAATGTGAAAATTACCAAACGTTTGCAAGGAGAACGTTCACTTGTAGATGGAAATGAGCAAGTTCGCAAGGCAAACTTTTGTTTACAGACAAAAAGAAAAGAAAAAAAGATAATAAAAAAACAAACAAAAACACAGCGAATCAAAATGTCAACAGATTCGCCCCTCTCTAATGACCATCCCTAACACAGCAACACAACTCGATATTACCCCACAATTCTATTACAGAATCTCCATAACTGCATATTAGCTGTTCCATAACCACTCACTATTATAGTATCTCACCACACCATAACACTGGCACCACATCTGTCATATACTCCCTGTTCCCGTAAGGACTCTACTCTTCCCCACCCCACCCCCCAAAATGTCACAACACCTTGATCCCCTGCTTATATCATTCCCGATTTATTCTACTACTTACACCGCCATCACAACACTACTGCTACACCACAATAATGATGCCCATTCTAGTAATGAGACCCAACCGCCACCCGCCGATTAACACATAAATGCTGCAACTTAGAATTCAAACACTAAACGGCTTCAAGCATGCACGACAATGTCAGAATACATCCTATGACCAATTCCAATGTAATACATCCTATGACCAATTCCAATGTAATACATCCTATGACCAATTCCAATCACAACTTGACACCTACAGCAGTGGTTCCCCAACTGCAGTCCTCAAGCACACCCAACAGATCAGGTTTTCAAGATATGACTTCTTCAACAAAGGTGGGTCAGTCAGTGGCTCAAGTTATTTTGACTGAAGCACGTGTGCTGAAGCAGGGATATCCTTAAAATCTTAACCGGTTGGCTGTCCTTGAGGACTCTAGTTGGGAACCACTGCCCTACAGCAGTGCTACTCCTGCACAGCATTGCCCCTGCATATCCTTGCCCGTTTGATACTTCAGTTACAAGAGAACACAAAAAGGTGGGCAGGTAGGGAGGATGAAGTTGCCAAGACCAGCTTGGCGCTGGCAGCCGTGAGCTATCAAAAAGGAAATGTGCCAGCCGCAAAGCTACGAGTTTCCTCTTAAGATCTACATTGATATGCCTTGTTGCTGTGTCAGCAATTTGACCTCTGCATGACCTCTGCTTGCAACCTAGTTCAGCTCTGAGTAGCAGGACTTTCCTTTTCAGAATTTAGACTCTCGGCTGTGTAATACAAAACACGTGTGAAGAAAACCCACAGAGTCAACCTGTTTGCTGCCACGGACAACCCGCCCTCCTCACCCCTCCCCTCCCTCTCCTCTAAGCATTTCTGGCAGGAAATAGGTGCCCTGCCAAATGACTGCCTGGAGTTAAACTGGAGGAGGGGGCAGTCCGCAGCAAGTCTGATTCTACACACGCACAGAGCCCCTTGCTGAAGGACACCGTGAACAGACACGCAGAGACCTAGCACGGGCAGAAACAACCACGTGTGAACAACAAGACTGTGTGAGAGCACTTGCCAGCATACAAGGGAATTGTACCGAAGTGCAAGTGCTCAACCATCAAACACCTCTTATCAGTTGTGTTTGTCTAATATCTTAGCGTTCGCTTAGTGCTGTAGTTTTCAAACTAATGCCCAAACGTCTTACCCAGGTAGAAATACAATAAATAAGACAATCTGCAATCTAGGCTGTTTGAGTCCTATTGGAAGAAAAGCTCTATTTAATGTTTTGCCAGGCAGTAATACATTGAGTTACCTCTCGTTTTCAAGTATGTCCTGGGCACAGAGTTATGATGACAAATACATGGTTACAAATACATAGTTACATTAAGTAAGCAGGGTTATACATTATATACAAGACATTGCATGCACAGTAAGAGATAAT
>WSYH01017084.1:0-12349 GCA_036426205.1 Ascaphus truei
AGCATTAGTTTAGTTTAATATAGCTTTATTTCGTTTAAATATGCTTGTCCAGTTAGCAGCAATGTATTTTGTTCTGCTGGAATGGTCAATAAAGCTTTGTTATTGTGTTCCTATGTTTGCCCACATCCAAAATGGCCACACTGCCTTTGGTACTTCCTTTTGCCCTTAGATCGGCACTGAGTCGCTCTGTTATGACGTCATCAGGTCTGATTTTTGGCGCAAAATGGCCCACAGGTAAGAGGGTATATAATGGATGTTATCACATTGTGTTTTATCCTTGAAAAAGAACGCTGCGATGTTCGAAATGCATTGGATGGGTCTTTTGCCACATTAAAGTGCCCTTTTAATAATTTTTTTGTTCTGGTTTCTTCCTGCTCCTTTGTGCTGGTGCGCTTTTTGGTCTCCCTTTTCCCTGTATTGCATTGAGTAGCTGCACAGCCTGCCTGCCTGCCCTACCAGGATGTGAGTATTTGCATATTTTTCAGGGGAACCTGCCAATGAGACTGATGGTAAGTGGGTTGCACCACACACCACCTGTCTTC
Source organism: Ascaphus truei (assembly GCA_036426205.1). Lineage (NCBI taxonomy): Eukaryota > Metazoa > Chordata > Amphibia > Anura > Ascaphidae > Ascaphus > Ascaphus truei. Next base: position 543 of record WSYH01017084.1, read on the forward strand.
AGGAGGATAGTACCCATTATATGACACAATAGGTACTATATCAATTGTTAGTACCCTGGTACAGTGGTCTGGCTTATTATCATTTTGAGATATACCTGCATTTGAGCGCTTCAGCTATTTTCCATACTGAGCCCCTTATTGGTCAGAACACAGGCCTTAGCTCGCCTCCCCCCTTGTCACTCAAGGGAGCTGCTTGCTGATAGGGAAACCCCTGGATTTGGCCTAACACTGCCTGCTAGCCAAGCCAGGCATGGCTACATATATAAAGCCCCAACCAAATCAAAGTAATTGACATATTGGAACATACTGTAGTACAAGTAAACTGGGATTACATGGAGTCACAATATATTCTTAAAAGGATCTACAGTTCTTAGACTTTTTTTTTTTACTGAAGCTCCTACTGTACATCCTGTCTAACTAGATTTTTAAATTATTTCAAATATTCTCCGTGCCAGACATATAAAAATGATAGCTATCAGTTCTACAGTGATTCTGTTTACTGCTGCACATTACTTAACATAAAGTGCTATAGGCTATTTTGTTTTGCTAAGAATGGATGACAAAACTCATAAAACAGTATCACTGGCTGCTGGAGACATCTAGATAAGCGAAAGTTGTGCAAAGCTGATGCTATCATTATATACCACAAAATATTGTAGGTGGTAACAATAAGATACAAGGAAAAAACCCTTTCATTACAACTGTAAATTCCCTGAAATGTATTTTATAACACTCTATACTTTACTTATAAAACAGAAACCGGCAACCCATACGGAGGGTCTGTATCTCGAGAAACAGGGGGTTCCCGAAGCTGCAATTAATGGGGTTCAGCTCCAGAGACATTTTGCTTCAATACTATGTTTAAATGAAACAATCATTTATTTTTTTAAAGTGTGAATATTTCCTTTAAAGTACATGTTTAGCATATAGTAAGTAATTCCCTTTTGAGCCTTGTTGACTTAATACATGTGTAGCAATGCCAGTCCTGGCTACTTGTCTGCCCTAACTGCCATGTCAGTGTTAGTAAGTCCAAAGTATTGTCAGGCATGATCCTGGGTTTTCCCTACCTTCAGGCAACCTCTCTGAGTGACAGGGGTGGAGGCGGAATTGGGTCTGTGTGCAGCCAATTTAGGGGGCAGATCTTGTGCCCTCACCCTCTGTGCTAGAGAGGAAGCTATTCCAAATTATAGTCAGTTCTAATCTTTCCCTCAAGGGATTGAGATGGACCCTCAGCCCCTCAGGGGGCTGAAAAGAAATACCACGCAGGCTGGAGAGGCCTCAATTATGATAGAGAGCCCAGGTACATCCATAAGCTTGGGATCTGACACCAGTGACTACATCGCTGTAATATCATCTGCAGTGGATGAATAAAGAAGACCCTGTTTTATATACCCCCTGCCTAAGTCTACAGTCTATTGGGTGGGAGTATGCATAATGTGTTTCACAGTGGGGACAGTCTCCAGCTAAGCTGGAGCCTGCTGTGAATGGAGGCGCTTGCACCTGACAAGAACACAGCCTGATGACAACCAAAAGCCTGTCGTATTCCCCACGACATCACGGAACCTCAGCATCTCCTGGAACCTAACAGGTACTAAGCACCACACCACCGGTAGCAAGGGTCAAATGGCCCAGAGGGGAGGGGGGGAAGCAGCGCTACAATTGGAGGCACTGCTGAGATGCAGCAAAAGGGGCCAACGTTTAGTGCAGTGCAGCAGTAAGGAAGGAATAGTGTGTTGGGGCAGGCTACACCAGGGCGCATGTACCCACATAGCTGCCAAAGACTGTGCTTTGTTGGGGCGTACCCTTAAGCTTCACCAGGGAGCATGTACCCTTCTTTCAAAGAAATTAAATGTTGGGGCGTACACTGAGGCTACACCAGGGAATGTGCACTCTCAGGCTACATCAGGAAACGTGCACCCTCATTCTCTACAGAAACAAAATTGCTGGGGTGCACTCTGGGGCTTTGCCCAGGGAGTGTGGTTACCCTCAATCTTCACTTCAAGTGAATGTAAGGGACGGGTCCCTGAGGCGTCGCCAGGGACCTTTTCTCTAAATTGACTGTAGTACCTGTTCACTCAAAATGGAGCACACCACATGTATTGTGCATTTAAAATGGTATTCTCGCCCTTCAACCGGGACCGCATGAGCTTGCTGCAAAGTGCAAGCTATTTTCCAGCAAAAAGTTGCAAGCTTTCGGTGCCAAGTCGAAACCACGCCCACCACTGGGACTGGTTCAGCCGGAGACAAGTCACACCCTGCTCTTTCATATCTTTGCTCTAAATTCCACCAGAGGGAGGGGGCACAACAAAGAGCAAATCAGAGACGGTTCTTGTCCAGGGAGGAGCCGAACACATGGTGCTCTACTTCAGTTCCACGGAGCTGAGCTACAGAGAAGAACAGCAAATTTCCTGCTCAATTCCTGCATAAGAGAACAAGATGTCTACTCTTAAAATTACATAATTATGCCTGCCAAGAGGCTACCTGGTGGTGGAAGTTGATGGAAGGTACCCCCTAAAGTGCCTTTGCCCCCAATACGGCTCCTGAGGGTGAAGCCAGCGCTATCGCCACGTGCCCACACTGCGGGCATATTATATGCGGCCTTCAAGCCCTGTGCCAGCGTTATCTAACCAGGCCATTGACCGGGCCCTCACACTCATTGGTGTGGCCTACCCTAACCTTTACAGAGCAGAAACCTTTGTGGGCCGTTGGCCCATGGGCCCTAATCCCCGCAACCAGAGGCCCCAAGTGTACCCGACTCAACCGGCAAATCTTGCGAGAGTGGCAACCAGTGGTGATGACACCATCAGGACACCGGATGGGGCTGCGGGAAGCTATGCAGAGCCAGCAATTGTGAGTACAGAACTATCTCTTGCAGCCACCACTAGGCCCGTGATCCAAACCAGAGGAAGGGGTCGAGGTACCCCTGCTGCCACTGAAGTCACCCCTATAACACCCTCCTGGAGCTGTGGTAAGCCCAAATCCTTGGGACTGGAGCAGGACACTGTTAGGTTTATGCCACCAACCTCTACCAACTGTGCCCCTGCTGAGGCCTCCTCTGTTCAGGACAGTGCTCCTCAGCCTTTATCAGCAGACAGTGTTGTTGGTGGTTTAGCTGCGGTTCTTGCCCCGACAGGTGCCACATCAAGCCACAGAAGTTATAATGTACCAGCAACATTCTCCACTGATCTCAGAAACTGGGATTTTGGGGGCGAATTAGTTTGGTCCGATGACTGTGAGGGGGAAATATATGCCTCTAGCAGGATACTTGTGGCTAGATCACCTTGTTCCTTTTACGTCATTTAGAGGGTCCTCATTGTCGTAGCAATCAAAAACTTCTGGGGTGTTCTCTAGGATCGACACTAAACCCAGTAGTCCTCACACAGTAGGAACACCGGGTACCACACTTAAGTGATGGGACCCTATGTTCCAAGGTTATGCTGCCACTCTTCAAAGGACTAGGTTCATATTGGTGGATGGGCCCACCGTAGATCACTGGTGGGAAGAGTATCAAATCTCCCAGAAAGAAACAACAGAGGCACTCCATAGGAGGGTGGACGAGATTCGCTTAGGGGTAGTGACATCCAAAGGTCCGGCAATTCTCTACCGAGAGGTGAACCCTCAAGAACCTCAATTCTGGGTCTTGCCTGGCAAAGCAGGTATGAGGAAACTAATGAAGCTCCGTAGGGTTCACCGCTATAGACAGTCTCACAAGTAGGAGTTCCTGTACGTGCCAGAACCCATTATGCAGGAATTGAGGACAATAGGTCTAAATGGTTACGTCGAGCGGTGGTAGAATAACTTAAGTACAAGACTAGTCATCATGAGTTTATTACTGAGTCAAAAATTTGTACCATCATGAGGGAATGGACTGTGGGTCGCAGCATCTATAAACATCAAATAGAGCTTCGCATGAGGATGGTCCCCTAAGGGTACATTGTGTTTTGGCCACTACTTTTGATGGACAGGTGGTTAAAAAGCCTGATCCTAAATTGTATCAATGAGTGTAGGGACTCCTCTTAAGTGGGCGTAGTTCAGAATTCTTCGCTGAGTGCAATGTAAGAAAGGTACTGTCAATTGTAACCTGTACTGTATTGATGGTGATGTAACATCTTCTGTTGTTTTGCATGTTCTAGGCCAATGGATGGTCCTAGTTAATTTGGTTCCAAGAGTGGACCATTGGATTCACCAGAGGGAGTATAGCCATGGCTGGTCCTGGCTATCCATCTGCCTTCCCTGGCACATACGTCCTGGTAGGTGCAGGCAGTGCCAGGACCCATTTGGGTTTATCCCCCATCTGCAACTTCCTTGAGTGGCAGGAGTGGAGGTGTAACAGGGTCTACATGTTGCCCAATCCGGGTGAAGACCATATGCCATCCCCTTCTGCACTAAGGAAGAGGCATACCTAAATTATAGTTAATTCTTCAAGCTTCACTTGAGTGCACTTCAAGTTCCTGAGAGGTGTACAGCTCTAAGCCAAGTACTGGGAGTGTAAACTGTGTCTCACCCTGAGGGGTGGGACTGCATGATCAGTTCCCCTATGGGACTGTTAGAAGGACTAGAGGATCATCTATACAGAGACCATGCATAGGCTATGATTAAAAATGTATTCGCTGTATGTGCTGATTGCAGTGGATGCTAATAAATTCCTGTGTTCAATATACTCTGGCTTGAGGATGCAGTTACTTGGGAAGAGAATGAATCAGTTATATCATGGGAACTACCTCCAGCAAACTTGGGGCCCATGTAGATGGAGGTGCAGTCACCCATAAAGCCTGTTCTGTTCCCTACAACATCGCAAATGCTCAGCATCTCCTGGAACCAACAGGTACTATGCACCACACCACCGGTAGCAAGGTAAGAGGGAAATACAGAGGCCACGGGCGCTCCCCAGGCATTTAATTAAAATGTTGTGGGAAAGAGCATGGGGCCTCTGTATGGTTCGTGCCCCCCTTTGACAAAGTGCAGTGCATGCACGAAACGCGTCAGAGTCCTTTCTCAAGATGATTTTTTCTTTTTAAACTATGTCTTTGCTGTTCATTGCTGTTTATTAAACTTTTGCACTGAAAATCACCATCTAGCTTCCGCTTTACTTCCTGCTTCCGGAACGCATGAGGCACCTGTTGGCACGCTGTGCACCGCCATCTTTCCCCCTATCCAGGGTGATTTTCGACTTTCACATGATTGAACTATTGTATTGCTATTTTCAGGGTTATTTTCCTCTCCTGTTTCCTCTTACACACCTATTCACGTTCTGCATGGAAGTAACACACCTTTGGGTAAGACGTGCTTAACGCCGTTATTTGAAGCTAATGCAATGCAGTGCTAACTTCACATGCCATTAAGCCTATAGAATGATAATGGGATCGCTAATGACGGTTTTTCTTTGTGTTTTTTTTCAGTGTTTAGTTTTGTGGATACCCGTTAAACTCAGGGAAACTAACAGACGTCACGTATTTAGGTAACGTCATGTCAGTAGCCCAGATTTAACGGTGCTCTGAGGATCTACCTCAAGAGTCTCAATCCTGGGTTTCCCAATTAAATGTTGAATGCCTTCATTTTTAATTACTGTTAAACTTGTGCCTGAAATAGCGAGATTACAGAAACATTGGCTAACATGCTGCAACCAAATCTCCCTGTTCATTAGTAATTATTCCAATTTTATAAACGTCTGAGATTTTATCTTTCAGTGCCATAAACACCAGCATTCAATTTAAACCAACAAATGAAAGAAACAAATAAATAATAGAAAAATGTGATATTAACCAAATGTACTCGATGAATTCACTGCAGAACTGAAGGGGTTAAGGATATCGGCAACGTGGTTTTACGTGGTGGTTGGTAGACTGTCTATTGTCATGACCATACAAATTTGCATTGTATGTGTAACATGTATCCGTTTCATATGCAAACGTGTGTCATCTGAATAAACAGAATCTACTGCCAGAGTAAAACTTAAATACTCTGTACACAGTCTTTGCCCGAAAGTACTGTATGCTTCATTTATGCAAAAAAAAGTAACTGACAAAAAGCATAATTAAGACCTTTCAAAACAACGCAAGCTTTCCTCCATTTTTCAACACGGAATTGTAAATGCAAGCGTTAACATAAAAGGTCAAATTCCTCCGAACCTTGGAAACTACTGAACTTTAAAAACATTAGAATTAAAATCATCCTAACTGCATCGAAGATTGCGCCAGTGAACATCATACTGGTATAATAAAACTATGGGGGCTATGCACTAAGCAGCGATAAGTCGTTTTAAGAACGCAAAGTGCTCTTAGAACATGAACGGAGACCCCCGCTTGGTGAGCGGGGACCCCCAGCCCCCCGCGGGTGTCCCCGGCTGACCCCGCAGGAGTCCGGGGGTGCCCGGCTCACCAAGCGGGGATCTCCGCGGGGGTCCTCGCGGCCATCCCGGGGTCCCCGCGGGAGTCCTGGGGTACCCGTGGGCCTGCGGTACCAATGTTGTGCCTCCAAAAAAATAAACAATATTTCTAACTAGATACACCCCCCTCCCCCCGCCCCCTAACACATACAATACAGTAATGGGCAAAATTACTATTATCCACATATGAATAATAATGCATTTGCCCATTTAAAATACATATAAATTACAATAAATACAGTAAATACAGTAAATACATACAGTATTACACTTACCTTTTCCAGGCACCGACGATGAAGGCCGTCTTCATCCTCATCTTCATCCTGCCCATGTCCCTCCGGTGCTGCAAAACATACTAAACAATCAAAATAGCCAATGAAATGTCCCCTAACCCCTAAATCACCTTAGCGGTCATTAACCGCTATAGTCATTAAGGGGTTAACCCACCCTCAATCACCACTCGGGAGACCTAAATTCCCTCCCCCACTACCCATCCCGTGAGGCCTAACCATCCCTCACCCACTACCCAGGCGGGAGGCCTACCCACATACCCATGTGGCCAATACCCCCTTCTCCCACCCCCAGTACCAACAATAAAAACAATACACAGCCCCACAATAAACATCATTATATTTACTAAATACATAACACGCTCCCTGTGCCCCCCCATAAATACATGATTTATTATTTTACATGCAGGGTTAATACCCCAGGCCCACGGGAGTCCCCGGTCTGACGGGTGTCCGTAGACCTCACAGTAGCCCAGCACCAGGTTTCAAACAGGGTCTGAAGGCCTACGGGTGGTCCCCGCCAGGCGCCGTGGTCCACCAGGTGGTCTCCGCGGGTCACCGTGGGCCACAATGGGGTCTCCATGGGTAGGCCCGTGGCTGTCTGGGGGGGGGCCCCGGGTCAACCCACAGGTGTCTGAGGGGCCTCAGGTGGTTCCATTGGGGGTCTGGGGGTCCTCAGGTGGTCCCTACGGGTCCGTAGTGCCTTCACAGATGTGGGGCCACTGATTCTTCCCCGCAGGTGTCCCCCGTGAACCCGGCAGCCGTTTACCCGTGGGAAGCCCGAGGAGACCTCAGGTGGTCTCCAGAGAACTCTTTTGGATATTTACTATCAAAACAAGGGTTCCTTCTGGCCTTAACACCGATTGGGATCTGGGTCCGTTTCTGGATAAATAGACCACCCTTTATCTTTTGGGTATGTTTTGTCGGAATATGGATCATGATCACATAGTGAACACCCTTTAATATTGAGCCACCCATGGATTGTACTTATGCATGTGCACTGCACCTGTACATTAACATTTTCAATATAATTCTTAACATAACTTGATGAATGGAATGTTTAACGCAATTTGAACATGTATCTCAATTGGCTTTGATCATTATTTTTGATTTGCTAATTGTTTGCTTTTTTTTTTTTTTTTGCTTTGAGTTGGTCTATTATGTAATCATGTAACTTAATACAATCTGATTTATGATTGCATGGTAAATATTATTGTCTTGATTATGCCTTCTCTTTTCAGTCTTCTTTCTTTTCTTTTATTTATTATTTTTTAACAAGATGCCCTTCTATTAAGGCGCTTTTTTGAGGATGTCATTCTTTCAAAATGTTTCCTCAATATGTTGCTCTCCTCCCTTTAACTGGTTGCTCTTACATCTTTTTGTACTTGTTTGTTTAATAAGCTTCAAAATGATCTTGGAAGCTATTATAGAGTATTTTTTCCTGTCAATTATATGTATATCTGTTATACACTTTGTTATGTTTTAACAGCTGGATGTACTAGCTAAGGTTATATAGTGGATATATGTGCTAAGCAACCATGGGCATATATGTATGGGGGAACCTTTCTAGACAATAACATCTTATCATCACATTATATTAGGTTTCTCCACTCAATTTCATGTTCTTTGCTTGCCATTCTATGGGGGCTATGCACTGAGCTTTCGCGCTGGCCTGAAAAAAATTAGCACGTCCGATAAAAAATGAAGCCGGTGGCGCGATTCACTAAGGCCCGCAGCCCATTTTTTATCGGACGTGCCCAAAACTGGCTTATCGTGCGTGCAATGTATTTTCCCCCTGCTATCGCACTTAAAGTTCCCGTACGCTAGCTGATTGAAAAAAGCCGCTTGTAACATTTGCATGGAGATTTGCCATCTCCATGCAAGGCTGTTACAGGCGATCGTACAATAAATAAATACATTTTAATTATAGTGTACATGAGCAGGGGGTCTCCCGAGCTGAACCGCATTGGTTTCAGGTCCGAGAACCCCCTACTTCAGGAGATACAGGCCCCGTTATGGGGTGCCGGTATCCCCTGCAGAATTTCAATGTCCCGGTCACGTGACGCGACGCTTGAAAGGGCAGGGGATACCGGCACCGCATAAAAGGGCCTGCATCTCCAGAAGTAGGGGGTCCTCGGACCTGAAACCAACGCGGGTCATCTCCGGAGACCCCCTGCACATCTACACTATAGAAATGTATATTTTAAAAAAAATTAACAAACATCAATACACGACCCCCCTCCCGCCCTCCTCCCTAACACATACAGTACAATAATGTGCAAAATAACTATTATCCAGATATGGATAATAGATTATTTGCCCATTATTAAACACTGCATTAGCATACAGTACCTAAATAAAAACAGTAGCCAGCTAATCCAACGAATACAAGCAGTAACAACATCAACAATGAATTAATTAAACCATTAACCAATGAAACCAATTAATTCATAAACCAACTCAAAATGAATAGTAACACTAACCAATCAAACCAATGAATTACAACAACATTAATGAATGTAACATTAAAAGACAAAGAAATACATTCAAACAATCTCTGAAAGAACCATAAAACGCATTAGCCAACATAATACAACATTAACTACAAACGAACACCAATCGCAAACATTTTATTACATTAAGCAGGAAAAATACAAACAATGACATCCACATAAGAAACTGACATTAAAAAGACCAACAGCAATGCCAAGCCAGAAATGCCCCCCAAATATTGTAATAATAATGTATTAATCTGTACCCTAAAGTGGTAAACAAAGAATTTTTTCTAAGTCCAGCTTTTTTTATCACCTGCCTTTAGCTGGTGAGCTTTATTGCGCGCAACTTTCACGTACGATCAGTTTGCGTTGCTTAGTGAATCCCGCAGAAGGGCAGGATTCAGCGCAAACAGCTGATCGTACGGTCACAGTTGGACTTTGAAAAAATTTCAAGAAAAAGCCCATTTTAGAGCGCAAAGTGCCCGTTTGCGCGGCTTAGTGCATAGCGCTCGGCGGAACTTCACGTTCTAAAAGCACTTTGCGCTCTTAAAACGACTTATCACTGCTTAGTGCATAGCCCCCTATATCCACTGTATTTACTCACCATCATCATCTCTCTAAACAAATCAGGATGTTGGTTTGACTATACATATGTCAAGTGATAGTTTTTATTTACCCCTTCTGGTCGATTAACATCATTTAGAAGAGTTTAAGACAAGGGGGTTCTACAAATATGTTTTCTTAGTTAATATATATTTTAAGTTTATTGATTTTAATAATGTTATGTGTTTGTATTTCACAGCACACTATGGGGGCTATGCACTAAGCTCTGATAAGTCACTTTTAGAGCGCAAAGTGCTCTTAGAACATGCTTTTGCGCTCAACTCGATGCACTAAGCAACGCAAACAGACACTTTGCGCTCTAAAAATTACTTTTTTCCGGAATTTTTTCTAAGTCCAACTTTGCTCGTTCGCAACCCTGTTTGAGTTAAATTCTGACCTTAAGCGGGATGCACTAAGCAACGCAACCTTAGCATACGCGAAAGTTGCGTTGATCAGAACACGTCAGGTCAGAGTAGACGCAAAAAAAGCTGGACTTAGAAAAAATTATTGCTTTTCATTTTTGCAAGCGCAACACCCATACAACAGGCCGGCCCCCGGTTCACCAAGCGGTGGTCCCCGCGGGAGTGCGGGGGTCCCCGCGGCCGTCCCGGGGTACCCGCGGGCCTGCGGTACCAATGTTGCACATCCAAAAATAATAAACAATATTTATAACTAAATACAACCCCCTAACACATACCATACAGTGATGGACAAAATTACTATTATCCACATATGGATAATAATGCATTTGCCCATTTAAAATACATATAACTTTCAATAAATACAGTAAAAACATATTCCACTTACCTTTCACAGGCACCCACGATGAAGGCCGTCTTCATCCTCATCTTCATCCTGCCCATGACCCTCCGGTGCTGCAAGACATACACAAGAATAAAAACATCCAATGTAATGTCCCCTAACCCCTTAATCACCATAGCGGTTTTTAACTGCTACAGGCATTAAGGGGTTAACCCACCCTCACCCACCACTCGGGAGGCCTACATACCCTCCCCCACTAACCCCCCACCCTGTGAGGCCTAACCACCCTCACCCACTACCCAGCCGGGGGCCTAACTACATACCCTTGGGGCCAATACCTCCTGTCCCCACCCCCAGTACCCACAATAAAAACAATACACTGCCCCACAATAAACATCATTCTATTTATCAAATACATAACCCACCCCCTGTGCCCCACCATAAATACATGATTTATCCTTTTACATACAGGCTTCATACCCCAGGTCCACGCGAGTCCCCGGTGGGCCTGACGGGACACCTCACAGACCTACAGGTTACCAGCAACTTGTTTCATACAGGTTCTGGAGGCCTGTTGGTGGGTCCTGCCAGGCGCCATGGCCCACCAGGTGGTCTCCGCGGGTCACCGTGGTCCACAATTGGGTCCCCACGGTAGGCCCGCAGATGTCTGGAAGCCCCAGGTCAGACCCACAGATATCTGAGGGGCCTCAGGTGGTTCCCACGGGGGTTTGGGGACCCACGGGTGCTCACTACAGGTCCGCAGTGCCCCCATGGATGGGGGGCCACTGGTTCTTCCCCGCACACTATGAGTCCACGGTGCCCCCACAGGTATGGGGCCAACGGTTCTTCCACGCAGGTGTCACCCATGGACCACGCAGCCCGGTAACCGTGAGATACCCGAGGATACCTCAGGTGGTCTCCAGAGGTCTAACGCAGAACCAAAGGAACAAACTCTGAATGTAAAAAAAAATAAACCTGACCTATACATTAATTACATACATCCACCCCCCCCAACACATACAGTACAATAATGTGCAAAATCACTATTATCCAGATATGGATAATACATTATTTGCCCATTATTAAACACATTAACTAGCATAATAACATAAATAAAGTTCTACTGACCTCATCAATAAGAAGCCCCCATCGCCAGCAAAATCCTTGTCCTTCGTTGCCCACAAAATACATAGCCAATACATGTTAGCCGAGCTTCTAATATAGGGCGAGTAAATATTGGCCCAAGCAGCACACGTTTGGTACTAGGTGGCC
>WSYH01017085.1:0-12346 GCA_036426205.1 Ascaphus truei
AGTGTGAGTTTCGTCCTTCCTTCCTAGGGGAGCTCAGTCCCAAAAGAGCTCAGAATCTCTCCTCTGTAAGTCCAATGTAAGGACAGGACATCCCCGCTTCAGCAACGGTCTCTTGTCCTTCCTTTCCTGGGATTAACAACCCAGGCAGTCCCAGAGGCTCCCAACACCGTCCAGTGGGCCTAGGGGTCTATGTTGGCTTCCATTGCTGAGGAGAACTCTTCTCTGTCCCCCTTCTCTGGGAACAGCAGTCAGTCTCTCTCATTGTGTATAGTCACTTCTCTGACTTTTAAAACTCCATGAGCAATCAGGAGTTCACCTGCTCAATTAGCCAGCAGCTGTTGCTGGCTTCTCTAGGGAGATTAACTCTCGTGTGTTGGAAGTCCCATAGCTGCCCCATTCCACACCTAGAGGACAGTGATGGTATCACAGTGTTGTGTGAATGTAGGGGGGGAGGGGATGGGGTGTGTGTGTGTGTTGTGTGTGTGTGTGGTGTGTGTACACATTACAAAATTTTAAGAATATATGTATTCCTATTCAATATAAATTACATAAGATTTAAAAAAAAATAAGACAGTGTTCACTAATTAAAGAAGAAATTGAGTATTAATTTGTAAGCGTGTTAATCTTTTAATGCTGTCTGAACATGAAAAACACAGTACCCTTTACAGCAAATATATTTTATTCTAGGAATACAAAAATATTTCCCCTCCTTATTGGTTGAATTAACCAATTAACATGTTTTATAACAGATTTAATTTCAAGTGATGCATTAAAAATACATTGAAATTTACATAAAATAGAAAACGTTTCATTTAATTTCTCATGACATTTCAGTAGTTTATTTACAAATGGAATACATTATCATCTTATAAATAAGCCTGCGGGCTCACACGTTTTCGCTCTTAAATTGCTCTTTTATTCGGATTTTGCTCAAAAGATTGGAATCATAGCCATATTTTTGAGAGAAGGGTAAAAAAAATGGGATTGGCTCAAGTGCACCAATGACAGTGAGTTATGTTATAGGCTTGGTTAATGTTACCCAACATTATCACACTTCATTTATAAAGGAGGGAGGAGTTGACAATATGCATCCTAAAGAAGGCAGCATTGAGAGAGAAATGAGATTATTGCCTCTTATAAAGAAGCTATTATTAGTATAATTGGTGGCTGCATTCCCGCAGCCGTTCCTCTGCTTTTTTTGCCAGTAATTTTTATTTTTTCAGCTGTGGAAGCAAGGGGTTCTCTAGGGATAAAGTGCCAGCTCCGGGGACCAAGGCGCCCAGATACTTCGGGGAAGAGGACTAGTGTCCGTCCTCTCCAGGGGAAACAAATGCTGGTTTATACTTCTATGTCGCGGGCCAATAGAAAGCTGCAACGACTTCCCACGGCCATGTGAAAGTGAGGAATAAATGCTGGCACACTCACCGGTAAGTATCTCAGCACTGGTTATCCCCTGGCTCAGGTAAGAAATAAATACATTATTGCACAGCAAAAATTGCAACTTTAACACAAGGTCCTAATTAATACAAAGTTCTGCTTTGAGAAAAAAAGCCCATTCTGTCTGGTAGTCATATATAACCCAAAATCTGCCGGCATGTTTGCAACGTATAGCAGATCTTACACTGTGCTGTGAGACAGAGGAAACACGAGTACAACATCTTCAATAAGCCAGATAAACTATGAGACATCTGCATAGCATTACAGCTTCACGAAAAAAAAAACAAAGTTTTGTTTATAACCTCCTTGCTAATAAAACCATGACCAGAAACAAATAAGAGTATTTACCATTGTGATTGAAGAAAGAACAAATCTAGATTTATAAAAAATATTATATACAAAAAACAATTGAAAACGTTTAAATGTTAATTTAAACCTTGAGATAATGCATTGCATTAGAAATCCCCCCCTCCCCCCCCCCCCGAGCAAAAGAATTGGACATTATATAAAAGTCTTTTTGTGGAACCTTTTGAGGTATGTTAAAAAAATATATCAAAAATGTGAAGAAATAACCAATCTTCTAGAAAATGTGGTGATAGACAACAGAAAAGGATAAAATCAATCAATCACTCATCAAAACTTTGCATTTTCTTCAAGAATTTGAGTTGGCCGAACTTTCAGGCTGTATTAGTGTATTTATCTCCCAGGTGGCGTTCGCAAATTGCAGCTAGAAGAAATGACAAAAAAAGAGACGATGTAACAGTAAGCAGAAATGATATAAGTATGCTTCTGTTCTGCTAACACGAGGCATTCTCCGTAACGGTATCAGTGCGCTCACGTAATGCTGCCAGAGAAATGGATGGGTCAAGTCCAACTAAATACTAGAAATTGCAAAAATTGTAAGCACACTTTATAAACACATATAACACACATCATTGTCCCACATTCTCTCTCTTGGATTTTACACGATGTTCCCTGCAGGGAATGTTTTATACCGACTTGTACTTTGTTTTTTTATTTTTTGTTTTTGTCAAAAGTGGTAAATCAATACTATAAACAACTAATGTTATTTTATACTTGTAATTGAATATAGATAACATATTTGTTTGTCAACTCAAATACTGGTTTTATATTATATTTATATGGGTAAAATTGTTATTTATGGAAATCCTTCATTCAGCCTATTGATTAATTCAACTGTCAAGCAAACATTCTATTCTTACCTTATAAGCAAATACCATATTGCACTACACAATGTATCTTGTTACCACTTACTATACGCACAGACCCAATTTAACCAACACACCACCTCTCCTTCAGCTCAACCCTCTCATTCTCCTCTAGAGAACTTTTTCCATTCTTCCCTCCGCCTTCATTTATATCGAATACTATGTCTTTGGAAGATTTCCCTTTACTCATAACTACAGATTTAGCAAAACGTAATGTCTCGGGAGCAACGGCCGACATGTGTCTGCCGAGGTGGTCGCTCAGCAGGGAGGTCCATGATTCCTGGATCGGACCCCACACTGGGTTAATCCTCTGGATCGGGGGCACAGCTTACCCCAGTGCTGGAAACAATAAGCTTGGTTACATTTGTATAAAAAGTCATCCTTATTCTCTATAATATGAAAATAGGTCAGTAAAGCTAGGTACATTTTCATTTGACTTAGTGTGAATCTCTTCAAATATAATGATATATAATGAATGTACTAATGTGTAGGTGTGCTGACCTGAAAGACTAAGCTCATTGCAGAGCTCTGTCCCCGATCTATTTAAGGACATTGCTATGACCTTCCACTGATATGTCAACGTTCTTAATTATTCCCACCGTAATAAGTACACTTGCCTCTCTCTTCATGTCATCTTTTTTCTATGATATCATACACTTTATGAAGAAGTTTCACTCCCAGTCCTTGCACAACATCAGCCCTAATGCTTCATATTGTCTGATTTCTGGGACTGTCAAAATTATATGATGAAAAAAAGGAGACCCTTAATGCAAGGATGTTCCCATTAATAAAAGGAAACAATATAACATTATGTTTATCTTTAACAAAACAAATAACATACCAACACTAGTACAGATTAGCTAGGGGGGAAGACGATACTTGTGTAGTATCCGAGACACGGGAGTGTTTTTCAATACACATGGTTGTGAATACAATACAAATACATGTGGCGGGAGGCCCCCGGTGGCGGGACGGCCCGGTGGCCCCGCTGCAGGCACCTGTCTCACGTGCTGCTCCGCGCGCGCCGGGCCACCACTCACGCCGGAAGGTTAGCCCAGCTGACTTCCGGCGCTGCCAAGGGAGACGGCGCGGGGTGCAGCTTTTTTTTTTTTAAATGAACTGGCCGGCCGCGCAGGGGGGTGGGCCCCCTGACTCACTGGGTGGGGACGCCAGTACCTTTTGTTAGGAATTGCCAAAGAACTTGCTCCTCCTAAAAAAAGTCTAGGAACGTTTAGAGCATGGAAGGAATGTTGGTGGGGTGTCATTCAAAAAAAATGAAGGAAAAGTACATAATATTTTCTAAGAGTAAAGGGGACTTTGGGTATATTTACTAAGACGAGATACTCTATAAGATATTCTATGCTGGAAAGACATTTATAAACCCATTTAAGTAATAGGGTATAAACAGCTATATTTACCACGCAGTATTACTCCTTAATCACCTTTCCATGCTGGAAGACTCATTGCAGCCTATTCACCTAATGAACCACGAAGGGACACTAATTGTGACTGAAAGGTATTGTATGGAATAGCATGGCTGCTAAATATGGCGTTGTACCTTTCATGAGTTTCCACGGGGAGGAAAAAAGTGGTCTAAGAAACCAACACACTTTCCTGACCCTCCTGGGTATAGCGCCCAGGAGCAGGCTCTCTCTGTGTATGTGTTATACAGGTATTGGGATAGAGATAAATATTAAAGGGTATAGTGCCCAGGAGCAGGCTCCTCTGTGTATGTGTTTACAAGGTATTGGGATAGAGATACTATTAAAGGTATAGCGCCCAGGAGCAGGCTCCCTCGTGTTGTGTTATACAAGGTATTGGGATAGAGATAATTAAAGGTATAGCGCCCAGGAGCAGGCTCCCTCTGTGTATGTGTTATACAAGGTATTGGGATAGAGATACATATTAAGTTATAGCGCCCAGGAGCAGGCTCCCTCTGTGTATGTGTATACAGGATATTGGGAAGAGATACATATAAAGGTATAGAGCCCAGGAGCAGGCTCCCTCGTGTATGTTGATTACAAGATATGGGATAGAGATACATATTAAAGGTATAGTGCCCAGGAGCAGGCTCCCTCTGTGTATGTGTTACACAAGATATTGGGATAGAGTACATATAAAGGTTAGCGCCCAGGAGCAGGTCCCTCTGTGTATGTGTTATACAATATATTGGGATAGAGATACATATTAAAGGTATAGCGCCCAGGAGCAGGCTCTCTCTGTGTATGTGTTATACAGATATTGGGATAGAGATACATATTAAAGGTATAGCGCCCAGGAGCAGACTCTCTCGTGTAGTGTGTTATACAAGATATGGGATAGAGATACATATTAAGGTATAGTGCCCGGAGCAGGCTCCCTCTGTGTATGTGTTATACAAGATATTGGGATATGAGATACATATTAAAGGTATAGCGGCCCAAGAGCAGGCTCGCTCTGTGTAGTGTTATACAAGGATGGGATAGAGATACATATTAAAGGTATAGCGCCCAGGAGCAGGCTCCCTCTGTGTATTGTGTTATACAAGATATTGGGATAGAGATACATATTAAAGGTATAGTGCCCAGGAGCAGGCTCGCTCGTGTATGTGTTATACAGATATTGGGATAGAGATACATATTAAAGGTATAGCGCCCAGGAGCAGGCCTCCCTCTGTGTATGTGTTATACAAGTATTGGATAGAGATACATATTAAAGGTATAGCGCCCAGAGCAGGCTCCCTTGTGTATGTGTGATACAAGGTATTGGGATAGAGATACATATTAAAGGTATAGCGCCCAGGGCAGGTCCTCTGTGTATGTGTTATACAAGATATTGGGATAGAGATACATATTAAAGGTATAGTGCCCAGGAGCAGGCTCGCTCTGTGTATGTGTTATACAAGATATTGGGATAGAGATACATATTAAAGGTATACGCCAGGAGCAGGCTCGCTCGGTATTGTGTTGTACAAGATATTGGGATAGAGATACATATTAAAGGTATAGCGCCCAGGAGCAGGCTCCCTCTGTGTATGTGTTATACAAGATATTGGGATAGAGATAATATTAAAGGATAGTGCCCAGGAGCGGCTCCCTCTGTGGTATGTGTTATACAAGATATTGGGATAGAGATACATATTAAAGTTATAGCGCCCAGGGGCAGCTCCCTCTGTGTATGTGTTATACAAGATATTGGGATAGAGATAAAATTAAAGGTATAGCGCCCAGGAGCAGGCTCCCTCTGTGTATGTGTTATACAAGATATTGGGATAGAGATACATATTAAAGGTATAGCGCCCAGGAGCAGACTCTCTCTGTGTATGTGTTATACAAGATATTGGGATAGAGATACATATTAAAGGTATAGCGCTCAGGAGCAGGCTCGCTCTGTGTACAGTATTTGTTATACAAGACACTGACATAGATAGAGATACATATTAAAGGTATAGTGTCTATAATGGAAGCCGTGAATATTGTATATCTGGGATATTTGATATTGATATTTTTGTACCTAAACGTTTAGGATTACATTTACAAAGCTATTAAATACATATGAAAATACAAAACAAATGTTAAACATGGAAGTGTTTTTTTCCTTTCACATTAATGTGTTGCGAGGTTTAAAGGGCCAATGAGATGTTTAAGGGGTTACATCTGCGTGATTCACGCATCTATAACAGAAATGATATCAACAGTATATTCAAATATTTTTTTAAAGTTGGTTTGTACACATAGTGAGTGAAACTTTGATGTCATTGTCTGATGTCACTGGGTGTTTAGCCAGAGTTTGCGCAGGCAAACCCTCTTCCTTCCCCTTAAATCCTGAAACCCTCTGTGTGTAAAGAAACACCTATTCTATGCAATTTGTAATTAATTTCCAGAGAAACAAAATAAGTGAACTATTTGCTTGTAACATAATTATATTAGTTTAAGAAAGCCATTTAGATTCACTTCCTGCCTTATTAGTTACAGGGTAATCGTCTTACAGAACAAGCAATTGTAGCCATATCAGCACAAGATATAAAGCATGAAACAGGCACAGACCTGAGGGGAAGTCATTAAAGCAGAACGCGTCTGGTTCTTCTGCTGCTTTTCCATGCAAAATGAGGGTGTCTCTGTATTTTCTGTGAACTTTGAATTCTAAACCACCACATGGCGCCATCAGCATTTCACCTCGGTCCTTTTCCAGATGTAACGTTTGTGTCATCAGTTGAACTAAGTCATGCATTTCATTCGAGTCGCACTTTCTGAAAAGACAACAATTTTACTGTAAAGCAAATGTGCAACTTACTGTATAAATTGCTTCACAAAATCCAGGGGGAGCATGTAGAGAGAAAAACAACAATCTAAGTGTAGACAGTAATAATAAGTGAATACATTTCTGTGTTATCTTGGCTCTTCTGTGCAGCCTACTCACAAGATGTCAGTGGTTTAAGGGCAACAACAGTAAAACATGGTAGACGTGTTTCTCTGGCAAAGAAAAGAAATGCATCCATAGTGCAGATCAGTAGAGTAAAAAGTATAAATTTTATAGCACTTCAAAAATGCGTACTTATAATAAAACAATATAAAAACAGCATGTATCTCTCAAATGTGAAAAGCAGGATAGACCAACCGGTGTCGGGGCTCACCACACTGCCTCCGTTTGGTATCCACTGTGACTAATGGGGGTCTGCATGCAGCTTGTTGTCTCCAGATCACCAGCCAGGGATCAGCTACGTCGCGGCCCCTCAGATACTGCGTCACTTCCGGTTAGGCTCTCGTGGTGTGTACTCGACTCCTGGTTTCTCCTCCTCTGGGCGGTCTCGCTCTACGTGTTTCGCCAAATAAAATGTACGGCTTCCTCAGGGCAAGTCTTCTGTGACGTCATCACCGGGGTTTCCCCCGGCCGGCACGGTGTCTCACGTAGCCGGTCGGGATCGCGATCAGGGTTTATTGTGCTTTTTGTTGGCGGAGTGCACGGAGCTCTCCAAGCTCACGTGCGAGCCCCAGATGCACTGTTTTTCAGTAAAAACCTCTCTTGCTTTATCCATTGTAACATCGCCGGAAGGAGAGATCAGTGTATCTCGAAAGTTCGCACAAATAAAAGCATTTTGTTAGCCACGGGGGGTGGGGGGAGGGAGGGGTATGTGTGTGTGTGTGTGTGTGTGTGTGTGTGTGTGTTATTTTATTTTGGGTTTCTCGTAGTTGTATTTCCAGAAGTGGGCCAAACTTGCTCAAATAAGAAAACATTGATGTTTATTTGGACAAAAACTGAACCAGATTACTGATAATGCGCCTGGAGAGCTTGTGATTAATATGCTTTGCAGAAGATAGCCCCTCGTGTAGTGATAGATATATATATATATATATATATATATACAGTTGTGAGAAAAAGGAAGTACACCCTCTTTCAATTCTATGGTTTTACATACAGTATCAGGAGATAATAACAATCATCTGTTCCTTAGCAGGTCTTAAAATTAGGTAAATACAGCCTCAGATGAACAACAACACATGACATATTACACCGTGTCATGATTTATTAACA
This sequence comes from Ascaphus truei, assembly GCA_036426205.1. NCBI lineage: Eukaryota > Metazoa > Chordata > Amphibia > Anura > Ascaphidae > Ascaphus > Ascaphus truei. The sequence continues at coordinate 8,178 of WSYH01017085.1, forward strand.
AAAATAAAGCCAATGTGACTAAGGAGCAAAGTCTCGGAAAGAAATCACTTACCCTTCCTTAGAATCACCTTCAGACTTGTCTGTTGAGCTGGTGGAGGAGCTCAACTCGTCCTCAGAAAGGCAATGGGGCAAATTATCCTTTTTCTTGATTAAATTAATATACAGAAAACATAAGTCACATGAAACTACACACAAATGACAAAGTTACCGCACAAGTAAAAATGACAAACACTGATGCAGGAACAAAAGTTACACAGTCACATATCTGCCTAGGAGTTATGTGTCTGTTTAACTGATTGAAGTTGATATTTTATTTAGGGCTTAGCAGTGATTGTTTTGGTGGAGCGTTTATCAATAATCAAGAAATGGCCAAATCTATACATTATAGGATGTCTTTAACAACATACAAGTAAAAATAATGGAAACACAGAATATCAAAGCCGATACAAAAGATTCCTCCTAATTGCACTCTATGTATTCAATATTTCACCCATAGCAATATGAACCAAAATATCCTTTACTTACCTGTTTTACGAAATATTACGCTGATGTCGGAGTGGACCTAAAAAAGTACAGACACACACATTAATGTGATCACAAGTCTGTAAATTATAAATATAGTCTCCAGTCCACTCCACCCCTATAAGGATTTTAAACAATTCACACTGTAAATAATTCACTGAGTCACAACATTTATTTTTTTGATGCCATAAAACTTTATTGTTTTGTTTTAACTGAGTTTACTGATCCATAGGCCAATAGAAGGCTAAATTAGCACACTTGTCTTGCTAGGACAAATTTTGTTCTAAATCTGAAAATAAATATTTAATACATAGAGTGCAATTAGGAGGAATCTTTTGAATCTTCTTTGATATTCTGTGTTTCCATTGCTTATCCTCATGCACCTTGACATTTAATTTAAAGTAAAAATATAAGGGGAAAAAGGATGAGCGTATTAACCATTTAGCAAGTACAAATAATGGTATAAAAATGGAATAATAATAATAGTATTATATACATACTGGCCCATGTTCCATAAGATGCCAAAGAATACAATGTGGCCCTTTCACTTGAATGGACCATAAGGTGTCTCCCAGTGTAGCAAGGTGTCTCATATCCCAGTATGTACAGAATAATACGCGTGCGCGCCTCGTGGAGCTGCAGGGCAGATGTCTCCTGGAGCGATTTCAGAATTTGTTTTGTGGAGGCGACGGCAGTGTCACCTGAGCGGCTCCAGCCAATGAGGGAGAACTGCTCACGGCCACGCCTCCGCCACACCTCCCTGTCTTCGCTTTTCAGTTTCCCTGGTATAATCAAGATGCCGCTCGGCGGCAGTGTGAGGGTGACGTCACCGGATCGCGCTGCCGCTCAGCGGCATCTGGTATAATCGAGCCCTTAGAGTGATTTTTTTTCTGAAGAGATTTTAACGGCACAATCCCACCGTCAACAAAAAAAGAACCTTTTGCAAACAATTTATATTTAATATACAATTAAAATATAGTTTCTTAAACCAATCTAACCATGCAAAAGCAAATATTTGGGTTATGTTTCTATGGAAATTAAATTGCATTTCTTGGGCCTCTGAATATGGCTGTGTTTGTCAATCAAGTATTTCTTTAATCCTTAGTGACCCTTCAGAGAGCCAATAAAGGATACTTGGAAGGGAGGGGTTTCTGTCAGGATCGGGCTCAGGCCCCGCCTCCGTGAGGCATCTCGCGACGTCACGCGCGTCAGCTACAACCTAGGCGCAGGCGCCGCACCACTTGGAAAGAAAACACACCAAGGACCGTTCCCAGGCTCTGCCCCTGTGACGCGTCCCGTGACGACATGGACGACGCACGTCGCATGCTACCTACACGCAGGCGCCTCGCGGACTCAGGTAAACAAGGGGTTAACACTCATCAGCTGCTCCACACCTGTAGTGCATTTTGCCCCGGCCTATTAGCAAACAGCATATGTTAAACTACTCGTTACCCTGCAGCTGTGGGCTGTTCTGCATTCGTTACCTTGCACCTGTGTGCTGCCTTTCCATTGGCTGCCTGCCCTTCAAATGCTCAGCCAGCCCTCCTATAAACTGGCTGAGCATAAACTTAGGTTTGTGCATCGTGTGATTGCCTCAAGCAACCTACTGCCTTGTCTTGCTTCCCGTTTTGACCACAGCTTTTACCTGGACTTCTGCCTTCTCTGACCCCTTGACCTCGGCTCGCTTCTGGACTTCCACCTTCTCTCCTCCTTGACCACGGCTACGGATAACGATGATTCTACGTTCTCCTACCCTGACCCGGCCACACGACCATTACTCTGCACTCCGGAATTCAAATCCCTCCCAAGCCTCAACTCACCATGTTAAACTTTAACCAATGATTAGAAAATGCTCCTGCTATTCTGATCCGCAGGAGTGTCCAATACATGTATCATGTTGTTCTATTCCACTTGCAACTGTTCCCTCTTAAATTGGTATTTACCTCATTTATAACAAGGCCTGGCGATACACGAAGTATAGGATTTGGCGGATTTTCTCCTCGAGTTTGTGCCGCTTCAAAAATGTTGCCAGAGCACCTTCTGACTGCTGGTGCTAATAAAACACAAACAGAAAAACAGCAAACGTATTATACTTATTAGCCCAAAATATTAATAAATATGTAATGGTGTCTTAAACATTTCTGCCTAACTGCAGTCCATATATTACAAAATATTAATGTAATATCATCCACTCATCATTTTGTTCAACATTGTATGAGATTAAGTGCTTTGTACTTTCCTAACTGTACGCTCAACAAGCAGTTCTATGCGGACGTACATGGGAGCTTGGTATGTGCGATACTTGGGCTGTGTGCATCACTCCTAGTGTAGCAGGTTACTGTGTATGAGTCTGTGAAACCAGCATACATACTCAAAGTTGATTCCAGAGAACATATGTGATCTAACGTAAGAGAACTATTAAAGCAGCAATACTACATTCCCCCTTTTTCTTATTTTAATATGTAAAGCATGCAACAATGTATAATTATACATTGTTGCATAAACTGGCAATCATTTGGTTGCTCCTGTTATAAATCTGTAAAAATCCTGAGATTGTGTGCCCAACATAATGGCCGCCAATCAGTTACAATTAATCTTTCAGTCTGTGTAACTGAGCAGCTACAAAGTAGCCTTATATTAAGGTCTGCAATACTGATATACAAAGGAATCTATGGCTAAAGCAGTGTAGAAAAAAAAATATCTTTTGTATATCAGTATTGCAGACCTGAAGAAAAGAGGAGAACTCTCGAAAGCTTGTCCTATGACATAAATTGTTAGTCCAAATAAAAAAGGTATCACCTAATACTGAAGAACTCATTTATTGTGCACTATCGCAACTGCACTAACACGACTATTTCCGTGAGATACATACATACATAAATACATACATACACGGCTGTCCGTTACACATATACTCTATGTAATTCCATCCCTATATACCAATAGGGACCACATCGTTTCCACACACTATTGGGTTATGCCACGGCCTCTTACACTTCCACACCTACCCACAACATTGATATACACTCCCACTAAACACACACATTTTGTAAAGTGCTATGTGCACTGTGGGCTCTTTACCTATTTATATACACACACACACACACACACACACACACACACACACACACACACCTGACATTCTGGGACATTTTATCACCTCTAGCCATAAAACTGCACGGGGGAGGGATTGCTTCCATCACAGATCACATTCCAGTATGCACTATTTTTAAGTTTAAACCCCCTTTTTTAGCTTCATTCATTGTAACATCGCCGGAAGAAGAGATCAGTGTATCTCGAAAGCTCGTAGCGAACCGAGAAAAGAGACCTAGTTCGGGCACTCTAAACACCTGAAGGGTGATATGATGAGCACATTAAAACATACACTTTATTACAACAAATTAAAATAATGGGTATTATAACGATAATTAAACGCTTGGATCCTATGGGTATGAACACTAAATAGGTGTTCTGGATCATTAGAAGGTAAACTGCAATTAACACTATAATGTGTGCTGCGTATGAATGATGGGTATGGTAGACCACTGTCCAAAGTCACCAGGCCACCGTGAATAAACACTACGTAGCGGTGTGTGCTAGTATATATAGACCCTATGTAAAGGTTACAACACACTAACATGATTCAT
>WSYH01017087.1:0-12343 GCA_036426205.1 Ascaphus truei
TTACTGTGTATTTCTGTCATGTTGGATGTAGCATTGGGCTTCTCTGTTGTCTGTTGGAACTCCCACTCTCCCATGTACAGGTTTGCGAAACTGGGGGCAAATCTAGTGCCCATCCCAGTTCCGCAAACCTGTAGGAAAAAATCATCCAGAAACATTAAATAATTATGTTTCAATATAAATTGGATGTAATCCAAGATGACCCTCCTATTGAGATGGTGTAGTTCCACATCCCCTGAAAGAAAGAAATCCACTGCTGCCACTCCCTCTTGGTGTGGTATGTTCGTATAGAGGGATTGCACATCACACGTAAGTCACCTGTACAATTCCTTCCATTCAAGGTCTTTTAGTAAATTGAGTACTGAGGTGGAATCTCTCACATTGGAAGGAATTTAACCACATATGGCTGGAGAAAATGGTCAACATATTGTGATAAGTTGGCAGTCATACAGTACTTTGAATTCCTGATATAATTGGTCTTCCAGGGGGGTTGGTAAATGATTTGTGTGTTTTGGGGAGATGATAGAATATTGGGATTTTTGGACAGTTAGAGTATAGAAATGCAAACTCGCTATTAGAAATGACACAGGTGTTTAAAGCTTGGTCCAAAGGTATCTTAAGGAGACTAAGAAAGTAACTAGTAGGGTCTTTCTTTAGTCTCATATAGGATGAGGTGTCCTCGAGGAGTCAATATGCTTCTCCTTCATAGTCCTTACGATCTTTCAGGACCACACCTCCTCCCTTGTCTGCTTGCCTAATGATCACGTTTTTTTTCTCCTTCAAGAATTTCAAAGCTAAATTTTCTTTCTTACTAAGGTTATGTTTGATGTCACCAGGCTTGAAATTTTGTGTAAGGGTATTAAATTAATTATTGACCATATTAAAAAAGGTTTCTATATGGTGTCCTTTGGAAGGCACTGGATAAAATCTAGATTTACCTTTAAAGTGGGTATGTCTACATAATTGGTCATTATTCTCCATCTCCTCACTCTGATCGGGAATTACAGTATCCACAGTATCCACAGTATCTGTAGTTTCTGTTAATACACTGTTCTTCTCTTTATCAACTTTCAGAAAATATCTCTTCAGGGTAAGATTGCGCATGAATTTCTGTAAATCCATATATTGCTAGAAGGAGCTTGGTCCACATGAACGTGAAAACATCAAGCCCCTATCTGGTACTTTTTTTTGGTCATTAGTTAAAATTACAGATGACAAATTAAAAATCCCTTTCTAAGGTGGGGTTATGTGTCCTTCTCGTAATCCCTTCTCTTTTGTCCTGGTCCCTCCTCTGCTTCCTCTTCTAGTAAAGCAAATAACAGGGAATAAACCCAATAAACTGATGCTACCAAAGTCACATATAGGGGCTAAATGGATATAACCCACAATCCACTTAGAAAGGCAAAAGGCAACTCACTATTGAAAATGTGGTATAAAGTCATATATAGGATAATATAGTTAGACTCACCCTGGGTGGGGGGCTAGTATGCAGGATGAAGCTAGAAACAAGAGATGAACTGTCCGCAAACACCTCACTCATGAGCCAATTAAGCCACAAGCTGCTGCCCTTACCCTGCCTGGTGTCTGTAATATCCTTGTTCTCAGCTCACTTTAAGCCGTTCCGTAGGGAGAGATGAAGAGCTGATAAATTCAGTTGAAGCTTTTCTCTGGCGCGCTTCCAACAACGAGAGGGTGAAGGTGGCGTCTTGACTCATGCCGACACAATGCCCGTGTAGAGGTATCAGCTGGTTTGAAACCGGCGAACGCCGTCTCCTGCCGTGAGGAAGAGCAAACGATGCATCCCAGCATTCAGTGCGCTCCGGTGCGTCTGCACGCTCGAGGGGGTGGCGCCAGCATTTCAAAACTAGAATACAATAGTGAGAAGCCTGCGTGCTCCAGCCGATAAAGATAGAATCAAAAAATAGAACGATGGCGGTCACAGCAATTGGAGTTCAGCCAAAATGAAGTAAAATAAAATCAGCTTTAATAATTACATGCTGCACATCACAGAAAGAACTCTGATGCGTTTCGTCCCTGAGTTGAACTTTATCAAAGAGTGAAGGACCCTTATCACACAGACTCCCTTAAATAGGTGGTGACTCAATCTTATTGGACATTCTTAAACAGAAGCCTGTTGTTGGCAATCAGACTAATAAGCTGATAGCCACTGAACGAGTCTCATTAAGAGAGTCTGTGTGAAACAAAGTTACATGGTATAGAAAATAATAAAAAATAAGAACACATGTAAAGACAAACATATTAAAAACATAAACACAATTTGATATGAAGCATGAATGAAATAAGATAATTGAAATAAACACATATGGAACTGGAATATGTGAGAGGATATGTACAATAAACAAAAAAAAGGAAAAAAGAAAAAAATAATGATAAACAATAAGTAATGATATAAATATACAGTAATATGTATAAAAAAATAGATCAAATAACTAATAAATGGCCTAAATAATAAAGAATATGTATATATATCTGAAGATAACACATAAAAGAAAAATATGTAATATAATATATAATATAGATATGTGGGAAAGATAATGCATAGGAATACACTCTCCCTACTCTCCCAAATCCCACCGGTTTAAAGGAAGTGTTTCAACTCCCAATCCGTGTTAATTCCGTGTGGGTGGAGAGTATTGAGAGTGTATATCCAATACATCTCTTGTTTGTTAAGTGTGTTCTCTCTGTTGCCCCGCCTTGGGTGACTAGGTATGTGTTTAATAGCAGAAAATGAAAAGTTTGCAATGACTCCATTTGGACATTGGGAAAAGTGTCTGGCCACCGGATGAAGCAAGTCACCCTTCCTGATGAGACGTATGTGTTCTGCTATTCTAACCTTAAGAGGTCTCGTGGTGCGGCCCACATATCTTAATCCATATTTGCAATAAAGAACATATATAACGAAACTAATATTGCAGTTAAGAAAATTCTTAATATAATATTTTCTTGAATTATTATTGAACATAATACATTTGGTCGGAAGCGCATATTGGCACATTGTACATTTGCCACATTTGAAAAAATCCTTTGGGAATACCTCTGACATTCGGAAAGCTAGACCTACTATCAAAAATACTTGGTGACAGCTGAAAAGCCAATGTTTTGGCTTTGCGGTAGGTGAATCTAGGTCCACCTTGAACGATTGAACGGATATCACTGTCCAGCAAAAGGGTATGCCAATGTTTGTAAATAATATTACAAATCTGTTGTGATTGTTAATTGTAAGTCATAATGAAATATGGACTCTTTGTTTCATTAGAGTGTAAAACATTAGCTTTCCCCTTGCTGGACAGTGATTTTCCTCGTTTACAAATAAGGGCATCTCTATCCATAACATTTGCTTTATCGAAAGGTGCTGATACATCTTTGGCAGAATAACCCCTGGCTAGGAACCTGTTAGACATTTCTCTTGATCGAGACAAAAAGACCTCATTGTCAGAGCACAGTCTTTTTAATCTCATAAATTGAGCACCAGGAATACTCCTAATCAATGACCGCGCATGACAGCTTTGTGCACTAAGGAGTGTATTCCTGGAGTTCTCTTTTCGGTAGATATCAGTCTGTATATGCATATCGTTGTCAATATACAGGAGCAAATCTAAATAGTGAATGTGATTAAGATTGTGTTCAAAAGTGAGTTTAATATTTAAATCATAAGTGTTTAAGTAGTATATAAAAGAAAAAAGTGTATGTTCATCACCCTTCCAAATCAAGATAAGAACGTCAATATATCTCTAATAAAAGACAATATTATGACGAAAAAGATTATCACTGTGAAAAATAAACCGAGACTCCCAAAAACCCATAAATGAATTGGCGTATGATGGTGCAAAACTCGTGCCCATTGCAGTGCCCAATAATTGTAAATAAAAATGTGAGTCAAACAAAAAATATTTGTGAGTGAGTAAAAATGAAATAGATTGTAATAAAAAAGTGCAATGTGAAACAGATAAAGTCGAAAGATCAAGATAATGTTCAATAGCTGAAAGACCGTGCTTGTGTTCTATAATAGAGTAAAGGGAGGCCACATCTAATGTGACCCACCTATAATCTTGGTGCCATGTCAACTCCTGTAGATTGACAATCAAATATGCTGTGTCTCTGACAAATGAAGGTAACTGTGCCACCAGGGGTTGTAGAAACCTATCCACATACCGCGATAACCCATCTCCCAAAGATCCAATACTCGCTACTATTGGTCTACCAGGGGGGTCAACCAGCGACTTATGGATCTTCAGGAGATGATGGAAAACGGGAGTCATGGGATGTGGACAGTTAAGAAATTCAAATTCTTTACAACTGATAACATTAAGAATTCTGCCAAATTCCAATAATTCCAATAGTTCAAAACGATATTTGGATGTAGGATTGCCCACAAGATACTGATAAGAGGTGGCGTCTCGCAACTGTCTCAATGCTTCTCGTCTATATTGATCTCTGGACATAATTACAAGCGCACCCCCCTTATCAGCATGTTTAAGAACAATATCATAGATCTTTTTGATACAATCAATCTGTCGAATCTCTGTGTGAGTCAGATTACCAGAATTTACATTAGAACATGTGAATCCTTGAGCTAATAAACATAAGTCCCGTTCCACTAGACGTTCAAACATAGTAATGGAAGGCCCTCTGTTATAATTCGGGCAAAACAAGGATTTCTAACGATAGCCCGAGTCCTCGTGGCCAAAAAATGGTTGTGTGAATGTAGATAAAGATTCGCCCTGTTATTCAAGTAATGTATCCAGATCAGAGAGGGCACAACATTCCTGAAAAGTCAGTGAGCCAGGCTCATTAGTATGGGACGGAGTGACTATTCCTTATAAGTCCCCACAGGTATCTGATTTTTCTGAACCATTTTTTGAGGCAAATAATTTCTTTAAGGTAATTTTCTGGTAAATTTCTGGAGGTCGATCACTGTCTGAAAAAGTTGGAAATTTTGTGTAGGTGCAAACCCAAGTCCCTTATTGAGGAGTGTCAATTGATCAAATGAGAGGTCTATACCAGACAGATTAATAACATTACCGGGATCCATCATTCGTATTTCTTCCTCTTGGCCTTGCCTCGTCATCCCTCGTTTCCTTTTGGATCTCCTTGTTCTCCCCGACTTTTGGCACCTGCCTATAAAAAAGCTGAGGAGGGTTGACCCGAAGATTTAAACATTTTGGATTGAGGGGATGAGGCTTTATTATCATATTTGGAAGCTCCCTGGTTCTCCCTAGAGTAATCAACAGACCTATCAAATGAGACTATGGGCCTCATGCAGTAAGCGTTGATAAGGGAATTATCGCCATTTTATAGGCAAAATTGGGTTTGAGATTCAGTAAGCGCCGATAAGTGCTTGATTTCGCCAGGTTTCGGAGCCGATTATTTTGTTATGGCCAGTCGGCTGCCGATAAGCCTGTTTTCGCCACTGATCGCCACTTTTTTAAATCGGCTGGATTCAACAACAAAAAACAGCTTATCGGGGCTGATCGGCACTACGAAATTGAGATGTTATGGCCAATTTCTCCCGCCAACTAAAGTTGGCAGTTTGGAGGGGAGAACGATCGCTAAGGCTGCCGGAACGGCACTTAGAAAAAAAAAAACTTCTGTACATCAATGGAGTCAATGGAGCGGGGACGTATAACAGTATAGTACTGTTTACGTTTCATTGCTCACAATACAAACGTCATTTGCATTACAGTGTGGGGGCATTCCCTGCATTGTGTCACAGCTGACGTGTATTATTTGCATAACATTATACTTTTACATGTTTGCAGCATTTGCGGGTCACATTACTCATCATGTGATGATGTGCCAAAGGAAAATACTATACTCAACTCTTAAAGGAGAACCTCACATCATATCACACATTTTACTGAACTGAGCGACAATTATTTACATGATGTTACACATGACACACATGTCACACATACACAGTATATTCATGTTCCTTTACATTACACAATGCTTGTAATGTGACACGCATCTTTAAACGTTCATGTACATCTGTCTTCTCATGTTTACATTTAGTTTTGGGTCCTCCCTATTTTCATGACGTCACTTATTGGACGCTCAATCACATTGCATGTTTACATTGTAACCGTAGCATTACAAGCACTTCAACCTAACTTATACACACATGTACAGTAATTCAGCATTGGGACACCTTGTAAACTCATTCTATACCAACTATCCTCATTACACAAATGCATGCATATGCACACGACTATTCATTGTTGTCAACATGTCACAATAACATGCCTAATTACACATGTTACACAAAACTTTTCCCACGTCAATCTCAGCCTTTTTGCCTAATTACATGACTGACTGTTGCGTTCACAAGTGTTACATGCATTGCACATGCAACTATTTATTTGCAAGCAATGTTTCTACAAAGGTTCACGTCACATCATTGCCAAATATCATCATTCCCTGCAGAATACACACAACAAATACTTATAACAAGAACTGCACACAGCTTGCCACAGAAGTACTTTATTATGTTAATGTAACACCTTGCATTTTACTATGTCACCTGACATCATCACATACCTATTTAAAGGACGCCCATTACCTGCTCATTCACAGCTTCTCATTTCAAAATGTTGCGATTGTTTAGGAGACGGAGGAACATTCTTTTCTATGACATGCTTGATGATGAAGAGAATCATATAGGGCAAGGGAGGGACACACCGAGGGACAGTGACAGGGACAGTCACGTGGATACGACAGGGACAGGGAGAGGGACAGGCCGAGGGACAGGTAGAGGGACAGGAGATCAGAGGAGAAGACAGAGGAGACAAGTTGTGCCTCGTCCGCGTCTGTACAGGGAGAGAACCCTGTTAGATGGGATGAGTGAGGAGGAGATTGTAAGTCGCTATCGTTTGAGTTCAGCAGCAATCTTAGCTCTTTATCAGGAGATAAGGGGAGATTTAGATTTTTTCACAGCCAGAGGTCGTGCAGTCCCTGGGCTTGTTAAAATGCTGTGCTCATTACATTATCTTGCTTCCGCGTCATACCAGACAACTGTGGGCATAGTGGGCGGGGTCTCGCAATCTACATTCTCGCGGGCCTTGACCCAGTTTCTCTATGCACTCAATAGACGCGCTAGGAATTATATTCATTTTCCTACAGAGGCGACAGAGTGGCTGGAAGTCAGGACTGGCTTTTATAATATAGCAGGAATACCATGTGTGCTGGGTGCAATCGATTGCACACATGTTGCTTTGATTGCACCTAGTCAGAGTGAGCATGTGTACCGCAATCGGAAGCACTACCATTCACTCAATGTACAGGTGGTATGTGATGCGACGATGAGGATAATGCATGTGGTACCCAAATTCCCTGGTTCCAGTCACGATTCCTCTATCCTGAGGAACTCTTCAGTCTTCCATGCGTTCGAAGAGGGACATTTTGAACATGGTTGGCTGCTGGGTGAGTACACATTTACATGTTCTAACACAAAACACATTTTTATTTAGGAATGTTGGCATTGTACAATTTGATCACTAATGTCAGCTTATGTGTGCTCCATTCATTATAGGTGACTCAGGATACGGAATTAGGCCGTGGCTCTTGACTCCGGTGCTAAACCCTCAAACTGAAGCAGAGGACAGGTACAATGCAGCCCATATATCTACAAGATCTGTTATAGAGAGGACATTTGGCCTACTCAAGACCAGATTTAGGTGTCTGGACAGAACTGGTGGGGCTCTTCTATACAAGCCTCAAAAAGTGTCTGATATTATCCTTGCCTGTTGCATTTTGCACAATGTTGCACTGAGGCACAATGTACAGTCAGACCTAGCTGAGCCTTTGGTAGACGAGCATCCCACCCATGTAGCTGCTGAAAATGAACAAACAGCCAGTGGTGGCCAGACACGCCAGAATCTCATCAATTCATTTTTTTCTTGTAAGTAAAAACATATATGTTCCAAGTTCTACTTTTATACTTACATTATGTTATCTTAACTATAATGTTTTTTTATATACCCTTCTGGTAGGACACAGATGAATATGGGTTGCACACCTTTCTTCTCTCTGCTGTGTGCACAAAGGGATGTGGCACCGGTATGTTATTGTTGCACAGGTTATATAATCCCTCTTCAATTTTACTTTAGTTGTGTGTATGTGAATACAACTGGGGTAACAAAGCACTAATATTTTAGCATTGTGTTGTTCCTTATGCTAACACAATACACATATTATGCCCATACTCATTCATGCTTCTAGTATGCTTACATACAATGTTATTGGTGCAGTGTAACATGTACATCCATATGATGTGTACACCAGGCTGATTTACATTTTGAATGTGATTAAATATACATGGTGTTGCACATTCAACACCAAATACACACTTTGCTGTGTTGTTTACGGTACTGAAGATGGCATGTCAATGTTTGCAATTTATATATTGTTCCTTTGCATTATAGGTATATCTCCAGTATGACTGATCATGGTATGTATATTTGCTGACATCTCTCATAAGATGTGCCTACCTCAATCTTCCTATAATTATTTGAAGTAAAAACCCTACATATTGGTTTAAACACAAATGTAACATACATGTACTTTCTGTATCATGTATATGCATTTAGCTACTCTTGAGCTTTCATGTGCATTGTATTAGAAAATGATTACTCACATTTCATCACATTTTATGTATGTTTCCTTATAAATTCCATTAATGTAATATAGAGGTGTTTGGAGAAAAGGGGATAACTGTACTTATGTGTTTACTTACGGGAGATCATTCATCACGGATGAAATTGACTGATCATAACACTCCATGCATGAATGCCTGTAATCACAACAATGCGTACTACATCTTAGATTTAGCAATGTAGGTGTTTTTTAATGCTAGGAATTAATAGTCAACATTAATTTACATTTGTGACATGTGTATGTATAAGTCACACGTGTGTGGATGTGTCCTACATGTACCAAGTGTAAAACTGTTAACAGAAAACACAATTTTGTTGCAAATGTTACTGTCATTTAGCATTTCTAATTTACCAATATGACAATGTTGGTAATATTTTTGCTATATAAATCACGTCACTTCATCATTATCATGATGATAATTATCAAGTATTCTCACAATTGTAACGTCAATCACGTGCACATTAGCATAGACACACTTTGTAAGACAACTGTTTGTGTCTGTATCAATTTGTGTAGGATCCATGTATAACACCGACAAATGATAACACCAGCTTTATTATGGTAGCTTATATCATCATATTGACTATACTATGTATTTTTAGAACGTTTAATAAACACAGTAAACTATAGTTAGTTAGGTTAATGAAATATACACAGAAACGTACTTCATTACATGATGTTGATGTCATATTCAGAACATCATGCATTGTAGGGGACCACAACATCTGGCCAATAACATTATTTGCTACAGTCCCAAACCATTTTATCAACATACCCATGTAACAAGAGATTTTTAACAAGAAATGGCTAGTTGGTTGTAAGTGTCCTTTACATTGGGAGAAGGAGTGGCTCAGTGAGTAAAGACACACACTGGCACTGAGATTTTGAAGCAGGGGAGTCTGGTTCAATTCTCGGTGTCGGCTCCTTGTGACCTTGGGCAAGTCACTTTATCTCCCTGTGCCTCAGGCGGCAAAAAATAAATTGTAAGTTCCACGGGCCAGGGACCTCAGCCTGAAAAATGTGTCTGTAAAGCGCTGTGTACAACTAGCAGCGCTATACATGAACATGCTCATAGTATTATTATTATTCTTATTATTATTGTTACATAGTTTCGACAGTCATACGTTCCATTACACAATAGAATTCACAAATGTGTTAGCAGAGTGGGAATGGTTGTTATATATAAAACACACCATGCCATAAAATGATAGTAGTCATTAAAGAACACTCAATAAAAATTCATGAGGCACTATTTTGCAACATCATTATGTTAATTAAGTGCTTATGCAATATAGGCATAAGGGTATCACATTTTTAATTGTTTGTTAATAAGCGCTGCAAGCAATATAAAATTAGTTCCATATGTAGTATAGTAGTCGGTGGCTCCTCCTCACAATCATCTCATATAAAGGTAGACTCTTCTGAAATCATACATTGATCCGATTGTATCTTCCCCGACATCTCTGAAATACAGCAAACACATGATGGTCAAATATGGCACCTTACTATATATGTATCCGTGACAACGCATTACACAGCTCTATATGATTGTGTACATACACACGTCACTCACTTATATGTTAGAAGTACAAGTGTACATCAGTATGTAATGTTTCTTTAAATTTGTAGCAGGCATAACTATGTATAAGATGTGAACGTTGCCTGTATACTGAAAAATGTGCGCGCACATCTTAGTGTGCGCACGCACTTCAGGCTTGGCTGCACTAACTGTTAGCGCATGCGCAAAACAAAGCGTACGTTGTGCGTTCAATACATCTTGAAAATACCATTAAACATAAAATCTTTATTTCAAATTCAATGAATACGAAACTACATTCGTTCTAAACGAGTACATCTGTATTCTTTTTAAACAGACGTGTTTGGACAGAAAGGACGGCCGATAACACAATGCGCAAATGCAATACGTGTGACGTCATGTTAAACCAGCGTGAAACGCACGCTAACACTCCTCCCACTCAATTAACATTCGGCTAACGCCCAGTTGACGCCTACAAACACTGAGCCGCACACATGACACACTGCAGTTACCGTTACTATAACAAAACATGACAGCCAATAGGCTTTGAGGCGCGCACGTCGCTTGGGGGCGGGACTTACATCCGTAATCCTTTTTAAGGACGCCTTGGGCCATGACAAGGGTCCCACGTCATACGTGGTGGACCCGCTTTTAAATGTTGCATGATAACAAAACAGGTATGTGTTAGAGTTATGTTAAAATGTTGCTAATATGGTTAAAGGGATAGGAAAGTACGTATATTTATTCCGTCAGCAATGTGTACTACTCTTTCAGGTTCTATTATATTGTATTCGGCAACAATTTCTTTGTGATCGCTACATGTTATGCAGTCTGCAATGTTACGCTGTATCCACGCATTGAAAGTGAAAATGGTGGTTAAAAAAAAAAAAAAAAAAAAAAACATTTAAACGCACAGTCAACGCATAACGGTTGTTATATTTACCATTTTTCTAGAATTAACTCATCGTCTGGCTGCAACTAACCGCTCCAGAAATGCAAGGCATTTTCATCCACGCTTGACCCACCCGCTGAATCCAGTATGACACACATCTCCTCCATGAAGCGCTCATAGGAATCGCCACTGCTTTCTTCAAACAATTGGTCGGGAGGTAGGTTCATTTCTTCGGGTTCCCATTCCAATGCATTTTCAGCTGAAAGGCTTGGTACATAATCATAGTACTTTTGTTCTTGTACAATGTGGGTTTCAGGAATGGAGGGTGCAGATATTGCAGCAGGTATCGATTCACACGGAACAGTAGTAGCGGATCCATTGCTATTGGCATTAGGAATAAATATGCCTTTCACAACAATATATGTGCCCTCTTTCAGGGTAAAATGCTTTTCCTTTGCAATCTTCCAGAAACCATAGGTGTGTTCTAGCTTATCCTGCACACGTTCAAAAAAGTCATTAGTTGATAAAGTGAATCTTATTGATGAATTAAAATTCCGCGCATGCCTACGGTCTTGGTAATAAGGATATTTAGCTCGAATCAAATCATAGATTTGGCGTGTGCTTGCTTTGTGTCCGCGACTGTTCAAAATTGCTTCTGAAATCATGTACTTATAACCTAAGAGGGGATTCATATTGTTAACGAATTCATCAGCCATGTCAGAGTAGCACAAAAGATGTGTGCAGTTCTGTGTTCTTTGCTCATCAAAATGATTCTGCTCAATGGCTAACAAATTCCTGTGTTTCGTTTTCAAGGTCAACAAAAGTAACTACTTTTACTCCTTATTTCAAACGCCAATTGGATGTGTCCTTTTAATTGGTTTAACTTTTGTGGTTAGTGATAGGCGAATGTGGGAAAAACATGTATCATTTTTTTATCTCGTTTGTGAAAACATTCCTACACTTTTATTTCAGTAACATTGAGTTTTCTTGAAAAATAACAAAGAGCACTGTGTGAAAATAGTGCTTAGACAGCCATATCAGTAAATACACACACCTGCAAAATGAAATGTTTTTTTCCCACATTCATTTCTGTGTGTATTTGAAATTCTGGTTAACTACCTGTCTGCATGAGTTTAAATACGTGTGTATCTATATATATATAAATATATCTCTCTCATAAAAAAATATATATATATATATAAAGTGTATATTGTACTATATGTATAGTGTGTGTGTGTGTGTGT